>CM033716.1:76909986-77123715 GCA_019671005.1 Hibiscus mutabilis
ATTTTTATATTTGAAAAGTTTTTCTTTTATGTTTTAAAAAAAACACTTTTATTCCATTTTTGAGTTTTTTTAAAACCTTTTATTTTCAAAATCTTTATGTTTTAAAACCCTTTTTATTTTTATTTTTATTTTTAAGTTTTTTTTTTAAAAAAACATTTATTCCTAAAATCCTTTTTTAACTTTAAAAATTCCAAGCCCTTTTATTTTTTAAAAAAAATATTTCTTAAATCATTTATTTGTTGAAACTTTCCATTTAAGAATTTTAAAAGGTATATATATTTACTATTCACAAAACCTTTTTTAAAATTTTTTTTGGAAGCTTTATTATTTTTTTGAAATTTAAATCTTTTATGAAATCCTTGTTTTATTTTTTCTTTTTTAAAAAAAACATTATTTAAAAAAGCACTTTTATTTTTTAGAATGAAATGGATCAAAATTAAAATTTCATATCATGTTTTATTTAAAAAAGGACCAAAAACAAAGAAAAGAACAATTACCAAGCTCAAAAATTCAATTTCAACACCAAATAGCAACCTAAAAGAAAGAACTAATCAAAAAAAATAATCCAGAAAATAAATTAAAATAGTATAAAGAAAAGAAAATTTTACCGTTAAATAAGAAGATTCGAACTCAAACCGACCCCAATTGCCACCGAAAAAGCTTGATTCCTCTTCAAGAACTCGAACTGATGCTCCTCCAAACTCGAACCAACTTCCACAATTTTCCAGCAATTTTTGGAATTTTTTTAAGGGTGATTTACTTTGTGAATTCGTCCATAACACAATTGGGATGAGGGTATTTATACTAGAGCTAGGGCTTGCAATTCAAGGAAAAATCGGGATTCAATCCCAAAATTGAAGCCATAATTCGACAAGGGGCTTGATCTTCGGTTGAAACCCTAAAAAATCATCCGATTTGGTTCAGATTTGAAGCCGAATTTCATCATAGATTTGAGCCTAGGGTTTTGACTCTTCTCCACTTTATTTTGTAGATATTGGCGGCGGCGTGGGACGGCGGCGGACGACGTCGATGCCATTGGAATGGCAGCGGCGAGATGGACCATCCGGCGGCTTCAGCGGTGGCAGCCGTGGTGTAGGCGGACGGCGCTGGTGCAGCGGCAGCCGTGACTCAAGGGTTTTGGGGGGTTGTCTCGCGCGCGTGGCAACCTCTTTTTTACAGTTTTTTTATTTTTTTCTGCTTTGATCAGGACCGTTCGATTAACATACCCCATATTAGACGGCTCCGGTTTAACCTACTTATTAGACACAAAAAAGGTTATTTGGGCTCTTTTGGGTATTTTTTGGCTTCTAAATTAATTAAAAATGGGCTATATATATTATATAATGGGTTTATAAAAAAAATTATTATTTTTTGTTGTTAAAGATGAGCTCTATTATTAGTGGTCACTTTATGGGCTCTTTTATTTTATCATTTGGGCTTTAACTATAATAATAATAATAATAATAATAATAATAATAATAATAATAAATGAGGTAAAAATCTAGTGACAACAACTGCTCTTCTTTGCCCATCTTTGAAACAAAGATAGAGCAAAGACCAAAAGGCACTGATTTTCACCGATTTGCTTATTGGTTCCATTCTTCTGATGCCCGAACAGATAGGCTGGTTCTATTCTCCAAGCGCCCGAATAGATGAGCGAGTTCTATTCTCCAAATGCCCGAATAGATGAGCAAGGTTCTATTCTCCTTATGCTTGAATAGATAAGCAGGGTTCTATTCTCCAAATGCCTGAACGGGTATGCGGGTTCTGTTCTTTCTATGCCCGAATAGATGAGCAGGTTCTAAAAAAGGGTTCCATTCTCCTTATGCTTGGACGGATAAGCAAGCTCTTCTGCTGAACCCTTCATATACATGTGAACACTGTAGTACACAATACAATTTATGATGAGCATGCCCCTGGGGATGCCTAAAACATGAATGCATGACAATTTTTCTTTAAAGTCTTTTATTTATTTCCTGTACGACGGCAACACAGAAGAAGCTGTGAACCTGGATTGTATTATCTCAAACATTTTCTCAACTCTGGTAAAGAATAATTGGCGTATATTCTGGCCCATCTCCTTATGAGTTCTTTTTCACTTTTTCTCACCGAATCAGACTTTGCACAATGTTATTAGGATCACAACGAGTAGGAATGCGAGCAACATCCCATATTCCAATTCTAGCTGGCTCCATCAATTTCTTGTTGTTAAAATTCCACCAACCATTTCTTGTAAAAGATTAAACAATGCATTCACCCTTTCCCATGGCTTTCGCCCTGATCTTAAAACAAGGAAATCTTTTGCTAGACGTTAAAGGCCCTCGTATAGCATTACAAGGACACCGTAGAGCAATACCTGATTGGAGTATGTATGGGACACTCAATGCATGGAAAATCCCCAGCTCATCGCAACTGTATCCCATAATGGTTGACAAAGTAATCATAGATAGTCATCCCCATGGTCTCAACTTCGCCATCTTTATTATTAGTTCCTCTTTGCTTCACAGAGAACTTTTGATCTCGACATATTTTCTCATTCAATCCAGTTATCTTGTACTCCTGATTAAAAAGATTGACTTTTACCCGGTCATTGGAGTTGATACATCAATATTGAGTGAAAGACCTCTCCGAATGTCCTTATAAGCTTCAAGCCTTCATATGCCTCACTAAACATTCTCGGTGCTTCTTGTGATTTCCTGGATTCTTGATCTCGTATGGCCTTTCAAGTTGCTTGCATATGAGTCTTTGCAATCTAACTTGAATGTTTTCCAAGTTAAGTCCCCTTTTTAAAATTCATGCCCCAAGTTCTAAACTTGACCATGGAACAACTCATAATCCCTCTGTTTCTAAAAACTTTCAGTGTAATGCTCAAAAATCTTTTGCATGTTTAAATAATGTCAAATTCTTTGATCTTTATTTCAAAATAAGATGCCAATAGGAATGGGAAACAAGGAAAAAATCTATGGAACAAAGTTTTATTGACTTTGTGGCAAACAAATAGGAAAACAAGTATTCAAATATCAACAGTCCAAACTTGTCCAATTAAGGCAACCAGAATTGACTTGAATGCCATCTGTGCTCAGAGGACTTCGAAAATGTGGGCGATGCGCAGAAGAATCAAGTTCCAAGGGGATCACTCTGTAATAGGCCTACCTTGCAAGTTATCTGAGTCGCTCTTTGGTTTTAAAACGCCCTTTACGGGTTTTTATTTTGAACACTCCTTTTTCTTTTCTTTTGTTTTTTTTCTTTTTTCTTTTTTCTTTTTTCCTTTTCCTTTTCTTTTTCTTTTTTTTCTCTTCGTCTTTCAAACATAGTACTTCTTGACCGAATCCGAATTCACTAGATTCTGGAACTCATCACCGTCCATTTCAGCTAAAATTAATGCTCCGCCTGAAAAGACCCTTGTTACAATATAAGGTCATTCCCAATTAGGTGCCCACTTCCCTTGGGGATCGCTTTGAATCGGTAGCTTCTTTTTCAATACTAGGTCACCTTCCTGGAACTCTCTGGGGCGAACTTTCTTTTCATGAGCCCTTATCATTCTTCTTTGATACATTTTACCATGGCATAAAGCTTTCAACCTTTTTACTTCAATTAAATTCAACTTGTCATATCTTACTTGAACCCATTCAGCTTCATTTAACTTGGCTTCCATCAAGACACGTAGCGATGATATTTTAACCTCAATTGGTAGTACAACCGCTACTCCATATATCAACGAGAACGGTGTTGCCCAGTAGATGTTCGTAACGTTGTCCGGTAGGCATACAGGGCGAATGATAACTTTTCATACCAATCTTTATGGGTATCGGTCATTTTTGCCATTATCTTCTTAATATTTTTATTTGCGGCCTCAACTGCCCTATTCATCTTCGGGCGATAAACCGCCGAATTGTGATGCTTTATGTTAAACTATTTGTAGACCCCAACAATCATTCTATTATTCAGATTAGAGGCATTATCGGTGATTATGCTCTATGGTAAACCATATAGGCAAATGATCTATTTCTTTAAAAATTTGCAGACTGTTGATCTAGTGACATTTGCATACGAGGCTGCTTCGACCCACTTTGTAAAGTAGTCGATAGCTACCAAAATAAAGTGATGCCCATTTGAGGCTTTTGGGTGAATCTGCCCAATAACATCTATACCCCACATGGAAAATGGCTAGGGAGACGACATGACATGTAGAGACTGAGGAGGCACATGGACCTTATCAACATAAATTTGATACTTATGGCATTTTCGGGAATAGTCAATATAATCTGCTTCCACGGTTGACCAATAATAGCCCAAGCGCATAATCCTCTTAGCCATAGTGAAGCCACTGGGGTGAGTTCCACAGACTCCCTCGTGAACCTCCTCTAGAATCAGCTGTGCTTCTTTCGCATCTACACATCTCAAAAGCACTTGGTCTCGACTGCTTTTATAGAGGATTTCTCCATCACGGACATATCCTGATGCCATCTTTCTGATCATCTTCTTCTTATTTTCTGTGGCTTGTGATGGGTATTGTTGGAATTTTATGTACTGCAGGATGTCATGGTACCATGGCAAGCCATCTATTTCTTCTTCCACGTCATAAAAATAGGCTGGGGAATCTATCATTTACAGTTTGATTGGCATAATCTCAGAACCTTCACTTGCTTGGAACATAGCAGTAAGGGTGGCAAGAGTATCAGCCATCTAGTTATTTTCTCTATGGAGATGCTTAAAAGTAATCTCATCGAATTCTTTAGTTAATTCAATGACCAAATTGTAATATTCTATCAACTTTGCATCATTCGTCTCCCATTCACCACGTATTTGGTAAATGACCAGCGTTAAGTCTCCATAAACTTTCAAATTCTGAATCTTTCTTTCAATGGCCTCCCTCAGCCCTAATATGCAAGCCTCATATTCTTCCATATTATTGGTGCAGAAGAATTTTAAACGATTGGTAAAAGGATAATAATCTCCCTCAGGTGAAACCAGAACTGCTCCGATTCCTCGTCCTAAAACATTTGCGGCACCATCAAAGTTCATGATCCACGAATGCATTTGAGCTTCATCCTCTTCTACTGAGATACACATCAAATCCTTGTTAGGGAAATTAAAATTCAGAGCTTCATAATCATCACAGGCACGACTTTCCAGAAAGTCAGCTATGGCACTTCCTTTTATTGCTTTCTGGCTAACATACTGAATATCGAATTCTGACAGCAACATCTGCCATCTAGCTAACCTTCCAGACAGTGCAGGGGCTTTCATCATATACTTTAGTGGATCCAGTTTAGAAATTAGCCAAGTAGTGTGGTATAGCATGTACTGCCTTAGTATTTTAGCTGTCCAGACCAATGCACAACATTGTCTCTCAATTGAAGAGTATATGGTTTTGCAGTCGGTGAATTTCTTGCTCAGGTAGTATATCGCCTTTTCTTTCCTCCTGATTTCGTCTTGTTGACCCAGTACGCAGCCCATGGAGTTTTCGTATATCGTTAAGTAGAGGATTAATGGTTTGCCTGAAACAAGTGGCACCAATATAGGAGGACTAGTCAGTTGCTCATTGATCTTTTCTAGGGCTGCTTGGCATTCTTCGTTCCATGTTCCCAGGTTATTCTTTTTTAAAAAACCACTTTTATTCCATTTTTGAGTTTTTTAAAACCTTCTATTTCCAAAATCTTTATGTTTTAAAAACCTTTTTTATTTTTATTTTTTTCTTTTTAAGTTTTTTTAAAAAAACCTTTATTCCTAAAATCCCTTTTAACTTTAAAAATTTCAAGTCCTTTTATTTAAAAAAAACATTTCTTAAATCATTTATTTGTTGAAACTCTCCATTTAAGAATTTTAAAAGGTATATTTATTTACTATTCACAAAACCTTTTTTTAAAAAGTCATTTGGAAGCTTTATTATTTTTTTTGAAATTTAAATCTTTTATGAAATCCTTGTTTTATTTTTCTTTAAAAAAAAACTAATTTAAAAAAACACTTTTATTTTTTAGAATGAAATGGATCAAAATTAAATTTCAACACCAAATAGCAACCTAAAAGCAAGAACTAATCAAACAAAAATTAATCCAGAAAATAAATTAAAAGAGTATAAAGAAAAGAAAATTTTACCGTTAAAAAAGAAGATTCGAACCGACCCCAATTGCCACCGAAAAAGCTTGATTCCTCTTCAAGAACTCGAACTGAAGCTCCTCCAAACTCGAACCAACTTCCACAATTTTCCAGCAATTTTCAGAGAATTTTCAGAATTTTTTTTGAATGGTGATTTACTTGGTGAATTCGTCCAGAACACAATGGGGAAGGGGGTATTTATACTAGAGCTAGGGCTTGCAATTCAAGGAAAAATCGGGATTCAATACCAAAATTGAAGCCATAATTCGACAAGGGGCTTGATCCTCGGTTGAAACCCCCAAAAATCATCCTATTTGGTTCGGATTTGAAGACGAATTTCATCCTAAGTTCGAGCCTAGGGTTTTGACTCTTCCCCACTTTATTTTGCAGATATCGGCGGCAGCGAGGGACGGTGACGGACGACATCGGTGCCATTGGAATGGCGGCGGCAAGACGGACCATCCGGCAGCTTCAGCGATGGCAGCCGCAGTGCAGGCGAGCGGCGCTGGTGCAACGGCAGCCGCGACCCAGGGGTTTTGGGTGGTTGCCTTGCACGCGTGGCAACCCCATTTTTTACAGCTTTTTTTCTTTTTTTCTGCTTTGATTAGGGTCGTTCGATTGAAAGACCCCAGATTAGACGGCTTCGGTTTAACCTACTTATTGGATACAGAAAGGGTTATTTGGGCTCTTTTGGGTATTTTTTGGCTTCTAAATTAATTAAAAATGGGTTATATATTATATAATGGGTTTATAAAAAAATTATTATTTTTTGTTGTTAAAGATGGGCTTTATTATTAGTGGTCACTTAATGGGCTCTTTTATTTTATCCTTTGGGCTTTAACTATAATAATAATAATAATAATAATAATAATAATAAATGAGGTAAAAATCTAGTGACAACATCGTCCAGTCGACGTCGTCGCCGCTACTCGTCGAGGTAAAACTCAAGAAGTTTCGGGATATTATAATTAGTATGAACTGTCGTCCACCACCACAAGTCGAAGATATGCAAGTCTGGATTTTACCATTGTTGTCGTCCGACCGCTGCATGCGCCTCCGCCTGTGTGTGGGCACCTCGCTAGCTGAACCAGGTCGGTTGGGTCGAGGCAGTTGGACCGAGCCAGTTGGGCCAGCCTACCAGACCGCACTGTTTCTGTTGACCAATGTTGACATTTTTCCCATGACCCTATCTATGAGGTTTTCGACATCATGAGTTCGTTTTCGCAGCTCGTTTTGTTAAATTCAAACCCGATAAATTATTTTTTCACTTTTGACCTTACAAATTAGTTAGTGAATGCAGCTAATTAATATGTGTTTTATTTGTAGTTATATAAGGATTATTCGGGCTCAAATATCGGATCAAGAGGAGCATTTGGGAAACTTGAGTGAGGATTTTCACTTTTGACCTTACAAATTAGTTAGTGAATGCAGCTAATTAATATGTGTTTTATTTGTAGTTATATAAGGATTATTCGGGCTCAAATATCGGATCAATAGGAGCATTTGGGAAACTTGAGTGAGGATTTGTCTGTAATTGCTTGAGGTTAGTACACCTTAAACTCCGAATTGCTTTATGAGCATCATAAGTGTAATTACTTTGTTTGTTGGTGTCTGTAATAGGTAGACGGGTAGTACGCATGTTTGGAGATCGATATTACGTAGCTTGATATTTGTGAGATGCATAAATGATGTTATGAATATGACGAGACTCGAAGAGACTTTAGGGACCGTGTGGGGTCACTCAACATTCTTGTAAATACCAATGATTGTTTGACTGATAAATTGTGATGCCTTATGTGCTAGTTGAATGGTTTGATGTTTTTGATAAAAAAACCATGTTAAATGGAATAAATATTGGTAATTTAATTAATTGACTAAACACGCCAGCAACAAACTTTAATGACTTCCATAAGTTGTAGGAATCAAATAAAACCTCAAAACATCTGGTATGAGCTCGTGAGTATGGTATCAGTACGGGGTGCAGCCAGTATCACTACGCTATTGGGGTCGTATCAATGCGAGGACAACCCATATCGGTACTCGAAAAATTTAAGATTTCCAATAAACGATTTTAGTACCGGTACACGTGTAAGTATCACTACCCACTAAGCTAAATAATCTATAATGTTGGCTAAAGATGAGATTTGACATATATGATTAGTAACCTAATTAATGCAAGTAATGTGATAATGTGGATTAATGAAGCTAATTAATGAGAATAATTATGTACTCCTCCATAATGCATTAACAACTCGCTAATATAAAATTAATGATGTGTCGATGATTAACAAGCAAAAGGGATATCATGGGGATCACGTTGCTTGTATGACAAATAGGTATTTGACTGGTTGAGTCGATGATTGATGAGATCCGAATATCCAGAGAGGGAATGTGTGTTGCAACACTATGTTTAGAGATATCAGATGTAAGTTCCCGATGCTTCGTGTCCCCAAGCCTTATCCAAAGTAATCCGAATGTATGTTCCCGATGCTTTATTTCCCCGAGTCTTATTCAAAGATACTCGAGAGGTAATTTCGAGTATTATGGGTGTTCATGATTAACCAAAGTACTATAATAGTTAACCTATAAGTTATGTTCTTAGTGCAATTAGATGATAATGTCTAAAAAAATGTGTTCTAATTAGCATAAAAACATAACCTACAAGTTAAATGTTGTAGTATTTTGGTTAACCATGAATACCCTTACCGAGTATAAAGTGTTTGTTCCCGGTGCTTCGTGTCCATGGGCCTCACTTTGATTGTATATTCCCGATGCTTTGTGTTTTCGGGCCTCACTCGAGGTTTGTATGTGGTTGTATTGCTTGATGAGTGCCAATGGTATCTCGTATGTTTTGCCTTGATGATCTGTTGAGATCTCGAGTACGGTTGGACTTTTAGTGCCACACATGTAAACTTCTATGATTTGGAGCGTGAGTTTAGGCGACTAGCGGTAGCGCCCTGTGTTTATTATCTTTTGCTTATTGCTTGTACTAGTTTGCATGCTTATACTTATAATTTGCATAAAGTATAGTACAGTAGATGTGTTTATTGCTTGTACTAGTTTGCATGCTTGTACTTATGATTTGCATAAAGTATAGTACAGTAGATGTGTACCACTGAGCTTTGTAAGCTCAGCGTTCAGAATCGTTGTTTTCGTGTGTAGGTTGATAGATCGATCGTGAGTTCGAGGAGCACTATCAATACATGAATCCAACAATCGGTATTTTACCAGAGTATAGTACTTGTATTTAATGGGTTGTGTATTCATAGGACTTAAATATGTGAAGCTTGTAAAAGTTTTAAACATTCGAACATTTTAAATTATAAGTTATTTTGATTTGAGGCTTTTATGTTTGTAAACTACCTGATAAATTGTTTTCCTATGAGAATGGTATAATTATTCGGTTAAATTATGATTTAAAATTTGACGGGTTAAGTCGGTGGCCCAATGTGACATTTCAGATCCTTGGGTTAGATCGGAATGTTACACCTAAACTATAAACTTCACTTCGCAAATGCATAGGTCAAGGCGTTGCACCTTCTCAACGAGAATACAAATTTAACATAACCCAATCGGGAGATCAGAGAATCTGATAACCAAAGAAAACTCCACAAGGACCAGGGCCTTAGAATAGAGTTCGACCTTCAACGCATAGAGTTCTAAGAATCGGACTCGATGATGACCTGAAAACTATTCGTCCAAACGGCCTCAACCAAAATATCCAAAGCAATTTCAATAGCCATGACCTCCGAAAAGTACGAGTCAACAACTTGATTTGGGCCAAAGAAAACAGCTTGAAAGTTGAATCTCACCATTATACATCTGTAGCGATGTCTCTTCTTTCTATGTATAGCTAAAAATAAAAACGTGGATTTTTGAAAGGGTGTTTGAAAGGTGTTTGTGATTCTTTTGGATATAAAATATTTATTCCGTGGGGTTTAAAAACCTCATCGGATTAAAGTAGCGATTATTTTAAAATTCGGTCATAATTGCGAATTAATTTTAAGGGTCCCGTTATCCGAGAATAAACGCCCAACCACTATCACTACGCTTGATATCTGGCCCGTTTATGCTCGGATAAAAGGACACCGCATTAACAAGTTATAAATCATATGCAATCTTAGTGGCAAAAAAATATAAAACATGGCAAAATATTTAAATGTAATAAATATTGACATAACAGAATATTAATCTAACATAGATGATATTCTAGACTAAAACATGCATATATACATATTATTCTAAATAATAGATAATAACAACTTTAACAAAACAGAATAACAAGGTAGGAATAATTAAGTATATAGACGAACAAATATTTAAAAAGACATACATGCTATTAATAAAACATATTTCAACATATATGAACAATATATTATACGTAAAAGAAGACACACTAACACATAACCTAAAAGCCAAGAAAACATACAATACGTACAAAAATACAATAACATGCTGTTTTACGAGTCAAATAGAACATAACATACTTTAATACGAATAACCAGATAAAAAAACATGACTATCATAAGCTTAACACATATATACCAATAAATATAAAATATGAGTCATATGTGAGGGACATAAAATAAAACAATAGAATATCAACACATACGATTATAATACGAACATGAATATTTTGCAAAGAAAACAGGACTGAAATGAAAGAAAAATAAAAGTCAGTGGCAGAAATTAAAGAATAATAATATGTAATTTAGGGACGAAATTGCGAAATAAACAAAACCTAAAAGGATCAAAACTGTAATTAGACCAAGGGGCAGACCCAAAATGAAAAGTTCAAAAACGCGGGGTGGCTAAAGGTGTAATTTTACCATTTAAAATCTGAATCGGTGTAATTTAGGGACTGGATTACAAGATTTTGAAATATCAGGAGGACTGGGATTGTAATTATACCATGCGGCAAGACAAAAATGAAAATATTGAAAACGCGGTGGGATTAAGTGTGTAATTTACCCATTTAGTAAAATAATAATACCTATATAAAGGCTATTTTCAGACCGAAACCAAATTTTCTTCATTTTCGTTTCATTCTTCAGTTTTCATAACCCAACATTATTTTTTTTCTCTCAAATGTTCTTAGAAAACCCAGAATCAGGCGGCCGGCCGCCGTGTTCTCCGCCGCTGGCCGCCGCTAACCGGCGCCGGCAGGCCTCCAAAATACACCAAAATAACCCCATTTTCATCCTCAACATGAATCCGCGGTTGGATTCAGAGGATACACCCTTGTTTGCCCTAGATCTAGAAAATACGAAGCGAATTTTTTTTTTAAACCAAAATAAAACTACCAGGGGTCTTCATCTCCTTTAGTTCACCACATCAGGCTTGGAGAAGCCGAAAGGCTTATCACTTAAGGAAGAGAAGACCCACACACAGAGATGGTAAGATGACTTTCTTCTTTTTGTTTCTGTTTTTTTTCTTTCGTAAATGCATGTAAAAAAAAAGTAAGAAAAAGAGACAAGTGTTTACCACTGGACTGTCTTTTGATTATCTTGGATGTTTACAACTTTCAGATTTTTTTTGTATTACAAGATCTTTGTTCTCTCTTTTTTTGTTACCCTCTTTTGTTTTCCCGTTACAAAAGTCCCCGTTTCATATATATTATTGTCTCTGTTTGTTGCAAGTTGCATCTTGCTTTTTCAGATCTGAACTGACACTTTTGCTTGTTGTCTTGGGTATGTTCTGAACACGGGGACTGAATATCGGCGCGGTGGCGGTGTGGATATTCTGCCAGCGGCCAGACGCGTTCTCAGCCGTTAGATCAGATCTGATCTAACGGTCGAGATGGCTTGAAGAACGATCGGCCCGGATGAAGCCTCGATTTGATGAGACGACTTCAAATCTCGCCACGTGGAGCTCCGCAATCGAGGAGTCAGAACGCGTGGATCTTACGCGCGCGTGGGATGTTAAAGCGACCGCGCGTGGCACTCGAACGGTCCATACGTGTGGAACACGCGCCTGGCAGATATTTTTGACTTCTTGGTTGTATCGTGGCCGTTGGATCAGATCTTGATCCAACGACCCACAGTCACCTGCACATTGTAATTAGATAAGATTTAGATTTGGGCCAACTGGGCCTTGTAATTGGACTTGGACTGTAAATTTTATTTGGGTTTAATATATTTAATTCTTTCATTTTATCAGCCCAATAATATTAATAATAATATTATAACAGCAATACATATACATACGAAAATGTATACTTATATTATACAATCATTAATTAATATAATATTCTAGCATACGTATAATCATACATATAATTAACATAACATCTATATATTAATCAAATACGCTCATACTCTAGATACATACGTGACATACCCCTAATACGTGTACATAGCTTATACATGCATACACCACCTTATATTAGTAACATTCATATAATAAATATACATGCAATATTAATATATTTACAAGTGAAAATGAGTGATTACAGTTGCCCCTCTTTGCTTGTTCTCATGGAATGGGAAACAAAGCAAAGATTCATAAGCACTCATTTTTATCAAACTTCCCTGTTTGTAGCTTTGGAAAAACGAATTCTTTTGGACATCTCCGCTCTTCCTTGGCTGAATCTTCAGGCTCGTAAGTTCTTCATATATAGAGCTTCGTCACCTTCCGATCTTGGAGCTATAGGCTCTTCCTATATAGAACCCTTCGCTCTGACATCCCGAATTATGAGTCCTTCCTTTCACTTTGAGACAATAAAGCTTGGAGTCCTTCCTATATAGAACTCTTCGCCTTCAACGCTGGTTTCTCCTATATAAAACCTTTTGCGCCACTGATGGATTCTTCCGACTGGGAGTTCCTCCTATATAGAACTGCTAGTCTTCAAATCCTGGAGCCGTCAGTCCTTCCTATATAGAAATTTTGGCGTCTGAAATCTCAGAGCTACAGGTTCTTCCTATATAGAACCTTTCACTCTAAGACAATGAAGCTCAGAGCCTTTCCTATATAAGACTCTTTGCTATCGACACAACAGGTTTCCTATATAACCCTGTGTCATAGGTGAATTTCTTTGACTGGGAGTTCTTCCTATATAGAACTGCGAGTCTTCACCTTGGAGCCGTCGGTCCTTCCTATATAGAACTTTTCGGCGTCTTGAAATCTTGGAGTTACAGATTCTTCCTATATAGAATCTTTCACTCTAAGGCATTGAAGCTAGGAGCCCTTCCTATATAGAACTCTTTGCTTTCGACACAGCAGGATTTCCTATATAATCTTGCGTGTCATGGGTGAATTCCTTCGACTGGGAGTCCTTCCTATATAGAACTGCTAGTCTTCACCCTGGAGCTGTCAGTCCTTCCTATATAGAACTTTCAGCTTCTGAAGCCTTGGAGAGGAGGATTCTTCCTATATAGAACCTCTCTCTAGGGCTTGAAAACATGTGCCATTTTGTATGTAAAAACATTGTCTTCTCATTTGGGATTCACACCGTGATGGCCCTCGATGTCTCTTTGGATCTGCAGATACCTGTCTGAGATGAAAACAGAATGCTATGACAAATGAATGAATTGACATGCTCCTAATCCTAGTGATGCCTGACTATTCATGATGCATGAGAGTCAATATCTTGGTGGGCTTGTTTTGGTCCTTATTTGATCTTGATGTTCGCTTTCTCCTTTCTTACGGGCATCGATACCCCGCTTCACTGCCAAGTTCAACCATCTCGATCATTTTTTTTTCAATTACGACTTGGAATTCTAAAGTGCCCTTTCGGGTTTTCACTTTAGAGATTTTTTTTGAGAGGGGTGCCCTTCTGGTTTTCACTCAAAAGATCTCTTTTGTTATCTCGTATGCCTTTCTTGAATAGATAGGACATGTGCCATTGGTTATCCTTCCAGGTTGTTTGAGGCTTCCCGCCTTCCCTATCGACAGCCATTAGGGAACTAGAGGACGGAGTTAACATCGTTTTCTTTGATCACCTGCATTTTCAAGGTTAAATCATAGTAATGCTTCGAAATCTCTTGTTTCATTATAAGCCTATGTTATCTTATTTGACTGAAATTGACAAGAAGGCCAGGAATGGATGCTCAAAACACGGTTTTATTATGATTAAGGGCTTGGGATATCTTAAAAAGAAAGGTATGACACACATGAGTTAAGTATGAAAATACAAAATCCCTCATTATCTTCGATATGAATGATACATGATCCTGTCAACCGGTGTAGAATTTCTTGCCTGAAACTTTCTCTTCATGATGTTCATGGGGATACCCTTTTCTTCGGATATTCAACTTTTCAATTTACCCAAGCCGCCCTTTGCGGGTTTTCAACTCGAGTCCTTCCTTTGCTTCAAGACGCCCAGTTTCGGGTTTTCGTCCTGAGCTCTCCATTTTTTTAGAGATAGTATTTCTTGACGGCATCAGAATTTACGGGATTTTTCAGCTCGTCCCCATCCATTTATGTTAGGATCAGGGCTCCTCCCGAGAAGGCCTTTTTTACGACGTACGGTCCTTCCCAGTTGGGCATCTATTTTCCTCGAGAATCTTTTTGGATAGGGAGGATTTTCTTGAGTACCAGATCCCTTTCTTTGAATTCTCTTGGGCGCACCTTTTTGTTATATGCCTGCACCATCCGCTTTTGGTACATTTGACCATGACAAATGGCCTTTAGTCTTTTTTCGTCAATGAGATTTAGCTGGTCGAGTCTGGCCTGCACCCATCCAGCTTCTTCCAATTTTACTTCGTTTAAGACCCGGAGAGACGGAATCTCTACCTCAATTGGGAGTACTGCTTCGGTACCATACACCAATGAGTAGGGTGTTGCCCCTGTTGATGTGCGAATGTACGTCCTATAGGCGAAAAGGGCAAAAGGCAACTTCTCATGCCAATCCTTGTAGGTATCCGTAGTCTTCGCTATGATCTTCTTTATATTCTTGTTTGCCGCTTCCACTGCTCCATTCATTTTAGGACGATAGACTATGGAATTATGGTGTGTTATCTTGAATTGAGTGCACACGTCCTTCATCATTTTGTTGTTCAGATTGGAAGCGTTGTCGGTGATGATCCTCTCTGGCAATCCGTATCGACAAATAATTTCCTTCTTTAAGAACTTACAAACTGTAGTCCTGGTGATATTGGCGTAAGACGCTGCCTCTACCCATTTAGTGAAGTAGTCTATGGGGACCAAAATAAAACGGTGCCCATTGGAAGCTTTCGGATGGATCTGCCCGATGACGTCCATGCCCCACGCTGCGAAAGGCCACAGAGAATTCATAGTGTGTAGAGGCGATGGGGGTGCATAAATTTTGTCAGCGTAAATTTGGCATTTGTGGCATTTCCTGGCGTAATCGATGTAATCTCCCTCCATGGTCAACCAAAAATAACCGTATCTCATAATTTTCCGGGCTATAGACAGCCCGTTGGCATGCGTTCCACAGATCCCATCATGTATTTCGGCTAAGATTTCCTTCGCCTCCCGGGCATCCACACATCTCAGCAATGTTTGATCATGACTTCTCCTATATAGGATCTCCCCATCTAGGACATATTTTGTTGCCATTTTTCTGAGCGTTTTTCTGTCATTGTCGTTTGCCCCTTCTGGATACTTTCGAAGCTTGACATATTGCAGGATGTCATAGTACCATGGATTTCCGTCAATCTCTTCCTGTACATTGCAACAATGAGCAGGCTTTTCAAACGTCTGCATCTCAATGGGCTTCATTTCTGCCCCGGTGTTTGTTTTAAACATGGATGCCAAGGTTGCCAATGCATCTTCCATCCGATTTTTTCTTCGGGGCAGATAATTGAAGTGACCTTTTCGAACTCTTTGACGAGCTCTTGGATCAATTCGTGATATTTGACCAACTTCAGGTCTCGGTTTCCCACTCTCCGCGCAATTGGTAAATGACTAAGGACGAATCTCGAACACTCGAAGTTCCTTAACCTTTTCTCGATGGTGAATTCAGTCCCATGATGCAAGCCAGTATTCAGCTATATTGTTTGTGCGAGAAGAATTCCAATCTTTGGTGAAAGGATAATAGACGCGTCCTTAGGAGAAATTAGCACTTTGCGCCCTATCCTATGTCCGAGGGCGTTGGAGGCTCCATCAAGTAAAGTTTCCATGACTTATCATCGAAACCTCTTCTTGGTTGTAATGCACATCAAATCTTCGTGCTGGGAAACTAAAGTTCAATGTCTCATACTCATCCGAAGCACGACTAGCTAGGAAATCTGCTACGACACTCTCCTTTCTGACTTTTCGATTAACATATACGATGTCGAATTCGGATAAGAGCATCCGCCATCGAGCCATCCTTCCCGTTAGTCTTTGGCGCTTCCATTAAGAACTTCGGTGGGTCTAGCTTGGATATCAACCGGTAGTATGGTACAACATGTCTTATGCGAGCCGCTTGGTAGCCCAAACTAGAGTGCAACACAGCTTCTGCACTGGCGGGTACCGTGTTTCGCAATCATTGAATTTCCTGCTTAGGTAATACATGGCTTGCTCCTTTTTTCTTGACTCATCGTGTTGCCCCAGTACACATCCCATTGAATTCTCGAAGACTGTTAAGTAGAGAATTAGTGGTCGACCAGGTACTGGTACGACTAAAATTGGAGCATTTGTCAGGTACCTTTTGATCTTTTCTAGGGCTTCTTGACATTCTTCGTCCCACACGCCAGGATTATTTTTTCTAAGAAGTTTGAAGACCGGGTCGCATTGGTTGGTTAATTGGGAAATGAAACGAGAGATATAATTCAGCCTCCCTATGAAACCGCGGACTTCCTTCTGCGTGCGGGGTGGTGAAAGGTCCTGGATGGCTTTCACTTTATCTGGATCAATCTCGATCCCTCTTCTGCTTACTACGAACCCTAAGAGTTTTCCAAAAGTAACGGCGAAGGTACACTTGGCAGGATTGAGTCTCAGTTGGTACTTCCGTAGTCTTTGGAATAGTTTTCTCAAGTTCTGTAGGTGCTCTTCCTCTGTTCGGGATTTGGCAATCATATCATCCACGTATACTTCTATTTCTTTGTGCATCATGTCATGGAAAAGAGTCACCATTGCTCTTTGGTATGTTACCCCTGCGTTCTTTAGCCCAAACGACATCACTTGATAACAAAAAGTGCCCCACATGGTTATGAATGTGGTTTTCTCCATGTCGTTAGGATCCATCTTTATCTGGTTGTACCCTGAGAAGCCATCCATGAAGGAAAACCATGAATGTCCTGCGGTGTTGTCAACCAGCGTGTCAATATGTGGCAAAGGGAAGTTGTCTTTAGGGCTAGCTCGGTTCAGATCCCTATAATCTACACACATACGAACTTTCCCGTCTTTCTTTGGTACTGGTACAATGTTTGCAACCCATTCGGGGTATTTGGCTACCTCCAAGAATCCAGCATCAAATTGCTTTTTCACTTCTTCTCGGATCTTTAACAACATATCTGGTCTCATTCTCCGAAGTTTTTCTTTGTCTTGGTTTGCACTTCGATTTTGTTGGCAATTTGTGCACCACTATGTCGGTATTCAATCTGGCATATCTTGATAAGTCCAGCGAAGACATCCTTGAATTCTGAAGTAGGGCTATCGGTTCATGCTTGGTTTTTGAGGAAATAGTCGTTCCTATTTTTATTTCTTTTCTCTCTTCTTGATCCCAAGTTGACAATTTGTTTCTTCTTGGTGGGGCATAATCGCCTTTCTTCGTCGTCCACCATTCTCTTTAACTCTTAGGGACCTCAATTTCTATTTCATCATATCCTTCCTCAATTTTTTCTGAGACCTCAGGGCATTCGAAATTTACTCCAGGATTGGATCCGGTATCATTCATATCGTCAATCATAAGCGACCTGCATTAAATGAGAATGAATTGTATTGGGAAAGAGACGGCTTTACATGAAGGGAATGAATATGAAGAATGCATGAATGGAATAAATGAGACTTTGGTCATTTTTAAGAAAGTGGGGATATTTTCATTTCAATCAAAAAGTTAACATAGGTGCCCCATACAAGAGATCCCCATTGTTTATGGGCAAAAACAAAAGGTTGATTCGGAGCATTACTCTGATCTTTTCCTAAAAACTACAGGTAGATCAATGCAGCTCCAGTTATCGAGTGTTTCCTCGGGATGGCAAGGGCGGATGTTGGTCAACATTTTGCTGCCGCGGTCCTTTTCAGCTATCATGTTGATGTACATCCCCTCAAATGATTTACTGAGTATTTCCTCCTGGTTAAGTTCATCATTTTTCTTTATTGCCTCTCCAATATCTTGACCTGGCTGGTAGAACCCTCCAGAGACGAAAGTGGCTTTCAAACTAGGAAAGGATATCGACCTCCACGAAATGTTTTCTCCTTTAGATCTGGCTTTTCTTTGCTCCTCATTCCTCTTATATTCTTCTTTCTTCTGACACTTGGTTGGTAACCCAGCCCGAAACGATCCTTCTTGGTTATCATATTCTTGGGTCTCAGGTTTCCTCGTAATTTCTTCCCCAGCCCTTTTCTTATTTTGGCTCCTCGGCCCAGAGTTTCTGCGACGGTCATCTTAGTACAATTAGATAACCTGGGGTAGGGGATCCGACTTCCTTCTAAAACGAATGTAGCATTTACTAGTTCCAATGCTCGGAACGAGCATTCCGCAACATCTTCATCATTTTGAATGTAGGGGGTATCTGATGTCACCGAAGCAACAAATTCATGCTCTGCCTCTACTGTGACCAATTTGCCTTCAACTACAAATTTTAATTTTTGATGCAATGATGATGGGACAACTCTGCGGAGTGGATCCACGGTCTTCCCAACAAGCGGTGTAAGATGGTTTTATGTCCATCACCACAAAATCGATCACATATTCAGTTGGTCCGATCAATAGGGGCACCTCAATTTTCCCCATTGTTCCTTTTTGCGTACCATCAAAGGCTCTTACCGAGTTGTGGCAGGGCTTTAGGTACGAACCATCTATTGGTAATTTTTGCAGGGTTACCATAGGCAAGACATTCAATGCTGACCCGTTGTCGATCAAGACGCTGGTAATACATACCCCTTTGCGGTGGGTAGTGATGTTAAGGGCTTTGGTAGACCCCATTCCTCCTCCGAGATCTCATCATCACTTTGAACGTGATATGATTATAAGCGATGATATGCCCCACTATCATGTCCGGGTTTGATCTGAAATATCCTGGGGCACAAAAGTTTGATTCAAAGACTTTCAATAGCGTCTCCGATGCTTCTCGAACTCAAGAGTAATTCCAAAGATTGTGATCTGGCGGTTCCTTTCGTAATTGTTCCACTACGCTGTACTCGCTATGTCTCAAGAACTTTAGAAATTCTTTGGCCTAGGCCTCAGTTACCGGTTCATTTATCTTTTGGGGAGGTTCTTCTCCAAATATCTGCGTAGGGCTAACTGCTATATTCTTCCCCTTATCTTTTTCAGCCGCTTTCAAATCCTCAGAGGAATAACATCGGCCGCTCCTTGTGAAATGTCCTGCCTCACCAACGTTCACATCGTTCTGGCTTTGTTGGTCTTTCAACGTAGGCTTTTTTACCTGATCGTGTTCTGGTTTTTCTGGCGTGGTCACATTTACAGCATAATTCCAGGGAATTTGTCGCATATCTTTGAATGGGAATGGAGATGGTGCTGAAATGATGATCTTGGGACTTATTTTGCTGGTTTCTCCTTGGGAGACACCTGCATTCCCTGGCCTGGGAGAGATGATAAAAGGTCTATCCTTCCCGTATTTAGTTTTGGGGCTATCCGTCATGTGTACGTCTGACCCCTTCTTCCCCATGGGCTCCTCAAAGAATTCTATTTGTTTTTCATTCATCAATTTCTGCACCAATTTCTTGAACTCGTCACATTTTTGGATATCATTCCCTCAAGTCTGGTGGAATTCGCAATACTTTCCACATTCCTTCTGCCTTGTTATCATGCCTTTGTCAATCACACGAGCCATGCATAACTGTTGAAATACCCACCGTAAAGGAGACTTGATTTCTGACACATCATCATTTATCCTCATGGTAAAGCATTCTTCGATGACATTTACCCCCTGTTCCCATGATTAGGCAGTGGGTTGTTGGCTACACTCGGCTCTTCAAACTTCAATATCCCGTAATCGATTAAATTCTGCACAAGCTTTTTGAAGGCAAGCCAGTTCTCAGTGGGATGTCCAGGGGTACCGCTGTGATAGTCGCAATGTGCGCTTGGATTGTACCAAGGCGGGAAGGGCGGATTGACGGGAGTAACGATGTATGGTCGGACCAGGTCTGCTTCATACAACTGGGAATAAAGTTCTGAGTACGAAACAGGTAGGGGAGTGAAAGTTCTCCTCTCTTTCTCTTTTCTGGTGACTCTCTCATCTCTTTGATTCAAATTTTGTGTTTTTCCCACAGGTGCTTGTGGCTGTGAGACTGTGAAGTTCTTCGGGGAGGTATAGGTGATGGTGGTGTTTACTTCATTTCTCTTGTTATACTTTCGAGACCCTTCCCCACCATCAATTTCGCGCTCTTAATTGCCGATTCGAGAGACTCCTGTCCGATTAGGTCGGCAAAAACTCGTGTTGTGTTATTAATGAGGCGATCAAAGAGTGCCCCTTTCAGAGTATTGACAAATAATGGCATGATTTCATGTTCCGGAATGGGTGGCTGGATTTGGGCAGCCACTTCTATCCATCTTTGGGCGTATTGCCGCAGGCTTTCGTTGGACTTCTGTCCCATAATTTCTAACATAATTCTGCTAGGGATCATGTCTGTTACATGTTTGTATTGCTCGGTAAATGCTTTAGACAAATCTTTCCATGTCTTGACATTTGCCTTGCTCAGCTGAGTGTACCAACGTAACGCCGCTCCAGTTAGACTATCCTGGAAACAATGGATCAGTAGCTTTTCGTCTTTATGGTAAGCCGCCATTTTTCTACAATACATTGTTATGTGTGCAGAAGGACATGTGGTTCCATCATATTTATCGAACTCTGGTGTTTTGAATTTTGGCGGCAGGACAAGATCAGACACCAGACTTAGGTCACTAGCGTCATTTCCTGATTCTTCATTTGATTGTAACGCTTTAAAATTTTCCTCCATGAGGCGAAATCTTTCTTCCCACTTTTTTTCTACCTCATTCCTGATCCTTTCGACCATGTTTAGGTCTCGCACTTCTTCTTCATAAAGTGCTTGATGATCGATGGGTTGAGTCTCGGTGTGCCCTACTTGAAAGCTAGAAGACATTCCTGCAGGTCAATATACACCTTCCGGCCTGGTTTGGTGCAGTTGGTTGAACCTTGTAGTGAGCAGGATACCTTTACGGTTCTTGAACATTTTCTCCTTCTACTCTTTTTCCAAGACTTTTTGCCAAGAATGCGGTTATGTCGAGATACTATAGATGTTTGTGATTGCATAATCTGATCACTAAGGCTTCTCTGGGCCTCTTCAAGCCTTGTTTGAGCTCTCTTTGCCCTCTTTCTAGACTGATTATTCTTTCTTCCATGAGCTTTTTTTGTAGCCGGGTAAAGTATAGGTGATGAATGATTGCGGGTTAACTACATACAACGCCACGATATTCATATTGTTAATATGGTTGCAAAAATATAAATGCATGTACAATGATGCGAATGTTATGATGCAAATGCAAGAATGTATGCAGAGACAAGGTATCGATTCATTTGGTAATCACCCTTTTGAACTACTTCCACGGGAATTAAAGGGTCTTGATTACAACAAAATTCGTGTTACAAAGTAAAGATCCCTAGTACAAAAGATCTAATTATAACACAGAGTCCTATAGATAGACTCTAGCTCTATCTCCTAACTTTCCAATTGCCTTGAGCAGCTTGAGGAACCTAGGAGCTTCTTCCATTCTCGGGGCTATGAAAGGTCGGAGTGTTTCAGCCTCGGCACTAAATCATTCACGTGTGCTGGCGACTCATTTGTATGTCCACCATTAAGTTTGCGTAATCTTGGTCTACGTCTGTACCATTCGAGCAGCGTCGCGTAGTCTCTTACGCCAATAAGTGTCCCCTCCAGCTGTAGCCTCCTCGAACACATTAATTCTTTCTTTGTAATCCTCCACGGTTGCTTGAGGACCCAATTCGTGCTTGTAACACACCCACTTCGCGTTCTCTTTCTTGCGGCTCGTGAAGTTATTCCTCTGGCGATACATTGAAGTGAGTGTTCGACACGCCACCTTTCCTTTTAATTCATCATTTTGACTTTGGCTTTGCTCCAACCTTTGAATAGTGTCATCGTACAGTTTCTGCATTTCTAACAGTCTATTTCGACTACTCATGGATTTTCTTTTCCATACGGCGACACTTTCTCTCTCATGATGGACAGCTTGTTTTCCCTTGCTGATTTCTTGTCTGAATCTTTCTTTCTCTTGATCAATGGCCTTCTTGGCGGACCGTTTTTCTTCCTCCATAGCCAGACGGCAGCTTTCAATCTCTTTCTCGATCGCTCTTTTGTTAATTTCTCGTTCTTTTTCCACCAAGCGGATGCCGTTCATTCTTTCTCTTTCCACAGCTATGAACTGACTCCGGCTGGCCTTTTATATTTTTGCTTGTAATAGGAGGGCATCTTTTTGATAAAGAGTATTCTTGTCGCTTAAATCTGCATTTAATTTCTTCAATTGCCTAATGATCCCGTCCCGCTCGTCAACTTCTAAGCTTGCCTTATAGAGCTCGCTCGCATGTTGGGTCTGTTGGATGCCCATTTTCCTTTTAACTTCTTCGACTTCACTCTTTAAGATGTCGGCTTCGGACGGTACCACCCTTGTAAGCTCTTCGAGTGACACTGCTGGTCCTTGATCAGATTCAGGAATCACATTATTAACCCTTAAACGTCTCCAAAGATCGTAATCTGGGGTAGTCATGTGCTCGGTATCTCCTTCCACCCTGATCCGGTAACAATGATCCTAGGCCCTCATGATGGTCTGAATTTTCCCTTTGAACTCCCCTTTGAAAAGAAATTCAGTTTGGCTTAATCCGGCGGTATTAGGAATGAACTGTCGTGACCCGAACTGCCGAGATACTAAAAGCGGGGCACAAGCGATCCCTCCATGCAATCCCAACATCATCAGCCAGTTGAAGTCACCACAACTGTATAGAAAATAATTAACTTTACCGAGCCATGGGACCCTCCATGCTATGTCTTCATCTTGAATGTTCTCAAGAAACGGTCCACATTTTTGTTTTCAAATCCTCTCGCCATTCCTTTGCTAAGTATTCTCGTAAAGGCGAAAAACCTTGGAAGGATATCCGGCGGGACCCGTGTCGGCGTCTTCCACATGTGACTCGAATCCATACTTGTAACAGCTGTGCGCATCCTCAAAACGTCATTCTTCATGTTTACGGCTAGCATTTAAGGAAATGAAAGTCTCGACCAAGATTGTCGGTGCTTTGGGTTTGCTTTCCGTTTCACCTGCTCAAACAAATCCGAATGGCTATGTCAATGTTCCCAAGTACTGGAAAAGATCACCAAGCCATATATTCCTAAAGCGAATAAGTCCATTTTCTTTGCCTCAAATGCGGATGTGTCGATATGATGTCCCGAATACTTTCCTATGCAAAGACTGTATTATCTCATCGGATTTGAAGGAGGCCACTAACCCAATCGTCACTCATTCCCGCAAAGGTTTTGAGCTTCGCAGTGTAATTCTGATTCCTCGGAGGCTTCGCGTAGATCCAATCTTCCTGAATATTTTTCTGGTTAAGTAAAGCAGTGTATTCTTCTACCGTAGGCATCATGTCCTTCCCATTAAAGGTGAAGCGAGCAAAAGCCGGATTCGAGGCTGGACTATAGCTCGGAGTAGGGGCTGATTAATCCGAATATATAACTTGGTATGCGATGTCGCCATAACTATCGCTTGAGAATAAGTCTTGTAATCTTCGGTCCCATTTTCCCAAATGCTTTGAAGATCCCACAAGTCGTTACGTTGAAGACTCACATAGGTGTATCCAGCTATTACGCAGCGTTCGTTAGGCAAAGCTGTCCCCTTGGATTTTTCTGGTTAACCTCGACCAATGTCGGTGACAAATTAAGCTCTTCTTTCCTAAGACACCTTTTTCCATGGTGAAAGACTTTACGATCAGGCAAACCACTTGATCCAAGTACCTTTATGTGATGCAAATGCAATGATGTATGAGAAAAAACAAAAGCGAAAAGAAAACAAGTCGATACGGATATAATTGATAAATATATAAATAAAAGGACAAAAATAAACAGAATAAACACACAAAACAACCCTATTTATCCCGTCTAAAACCTAAGGTTATCCGCATGGCTCTAAATGGGTAGGTTTCTATGTATTCTCTACATGCAGTCTTGGTTCTAGGAGGTACCCGAATTGTCCTTGCTGTCCTCTACTAAGAGTAGCAAGGCCCCCGATCATCACCCATTATAGGCTCCTTTCAACCGGGTTCAATTCAGGGGGACCCATTCGCTTATGCCCGTACGAATGAACGATATCCTTACGAAAGCATAAGGTACTCGAGCCCCGAAGGTACTTGCTAGGCCCATACGGGAGAACGATATCTCCACGAAAGCATTAGCGTTTTCCCCCACTTAAAAAGACGGGTTTATATGCCATATTTTAAATGCGTTAAAATAAACGCGCAATTATGACCGAATGTTAATTTAATAGTCACTTTAATCCAGAACTTCCAATATTAGTAAAGCGGTAATTATTTTAAAAGCTTGACTCTCATTTGTTTTTTTTTTAAAAACAAAACAAAAATGGTCCCCAGCGGAGTCGCCATCTGTAGCGATGTCTCTTCTTTCTATGTATCGCTAAAAATAAAAACGTGGATTTTTGAAAGGGTGTTTGAAAGGTGTTTGTGATTCTTTTGGATATAAAATATTTATTCCGTGGGGTTTAAAAAACCTCATTAAAAAATGGAGTCGCCACCGGCCACTTAGGTAGGCCGGACACCATGAAACCAGAGATTCAAAAAGATAGGGTTCGGGAGTCGGTTACGGATGGGGAAGGATTAGCACCCCCACACCGCCCAAAATTGGTACTTTAATAATTACCGCTTTATTAATATTGGATTTTTCGGATTAAAGTGACGATTATTTTAAAATTCGGTCATAATTGCGAATTAATTTTAAGGGTCCCGTTATCCGAGAATAAACGCCCAACCACGTGGAGCTCCGCAGTCGAGGAGTCAGAACGCGTGGATCTTACGCGCGCGTGGCACTCGAACGGTCCATACGTGTGGAACACGCGCCTGACAGATATTTTTGACTTCTTGGTTGTATCGTGGCCGTTGGATCAGATCTTGATCCAACGGCCCACAGTCACCTGCACATTGTAATTAGATAAGATTTAGATTTGGGCCAACCGGGCCTTGTAATTGGACTTGGACTGTAAATTTTATTTGGGTTTAATATATTTAATTCTTTCATTTTATCAGCCCAATAATATTAATAATATTATTATAACAGCAATACATATACATACGAAAATGTATACTTATATTATACAATCATTAATTAATATAATATTCTAGCATACGTATAATCATACATATAATTAACATAACATCTATATATTAATCAAATACACTCATACTCTAGATACATACGCGACATACCCCTAATACGTGTACATAGCTTATACATGCATACACCACCTTATATTAGTAACATTCATATAATAAATATACATGCAATATTAATATATTTACAAGTGAAAATGAGTGATTACAGCATCCTCAACACACCGCCACAACTAGCTTAAACCCCATTAAAGGCTCCTTCAACGTTGGATTTTAAACACTCAATGGGTGGATTGAGCAGACCAACTAGAAAATCAGCAGGAAACTTAAGCAGTTAAATCTTGTTGGGTTGGTCAGAAAAGGTGAATTTCCGTGGATCGGTTGAACAAATTCTCTTGAATTTGGTGTGTTATATGTTGTTAATCTAGTTAAACTAGTAGCTCCAGTCTTGAAGCAATTAAATTGGTTAAGCTCGAATCCAGGCTTCGATAATTTTTGTGACCAATGCTGAGTCTTTTAGGGTCATCGGTTGTAGTTTCTTTTTGTTGGGAGCATGGCCTGATCTGGTTGAAAACAAGCAACTCAATTGGTCAAGTCGATAAGAAGGTATTGGAGGAGCGCTGGGTTTATCTGAATCGCCACCAAAATTCACCTTCATCAACTCCTCACCGACTTCATTTTGGATGACATTTATCTGACTTACTCGATAGTTTCGTCAGTTCTATAACCGTTTGACCAGTAAAAGAACCTGATTAACCTTGATCTACATACAAACCCTTGCTTGCTTTATATAGGCTGTATTGAGCTTTATATATGGTGTATTGATCTTATATTTATAAAGTTAACGTACAGTATAATACATGCATAAAGTAAAATATAAAACCTAGCTAATATCCATCTAATAAGATAAAAAAAAAAGAAAAACAAATCCTCGATAATCTGTTTATCTATTAATTTGACATCTAAAGATGACTTATTTATCTCTAATAAAAACTCATTCCAATTTCTATTGATTTTTATAATAATAAAACCTTGACAAATTCTAAATTGACGAGTAATAAGGCAAAATAGTCGGATAACAATGACATAGTTCAACTGTATTCCACAAATAAAATCCTACAATCTACAAAATATGTTAATCACGCCTCTCAAAGAAAAAGAATTTTGGGGGAAAATACATAGACATTGTTGTTTTTCTATTTTGATATAACAGAATGTATAGATCATCAAGCTGGAGCAGAGTTACAGATGGGTATTATTCATCCCCCAAGGCGGGGAGTATTACGGGGTTGAGAATGTCATCATCGGTGGACGACAATAATGAACTGCCCGTTTATGATCCCAACGTAGAGATGGCTAATAAGAAAGAGAAGTCAAGGGCTAAGTTCGCAGAGAATGCTGTACATATAATTCCTTTGGTGCTGATTGTTTGTGCCTTGATCCTCTGGTTCTTTTCAAATCCAGGTAGGCAGAAATAATATCCTATGTATCCTATCCCTTGGGTAATATGTTTTATAATTTATAAAATGTGAAATATTGAATGCAGACGTGGAGGTAGGTACGAAAGTGGATACAGTAGCAGCAAAAATCGATGGATTGACGATAGATGGAGACATAGATAACGATAGTGATGGAACTCAAACGGGGTTTTTGCCGATTGCCGAAGTGGGGAACGTTGATTCAACTACGCATCCTAAACCTAAGAATCCTTCAAGGAAACTGCACATGTTATACCACCTTAATCCCTAATTCATTGAATTCCAATATTAATTCAACACACCAACAATAATATTTCTATTTACTTGTTTATAGGTATGGTAATTGGAAGGACATAATTATTTCCTGATTTTGACATTTCCATCGCTATTCTATTTTACTATTTTGTGACTACGAGAATTCGATTGGATTATTACTTAATCATTACATGAGAGTTAAATGATGTTGTATATAACTACAATTTTACTATTTTAGGTAAATTATTGGATTAATGAAGCTTTTTCTTAGATGTTAGTCCTTGTTTAACAATATTGATTACGTTAATTACCAACAATCAGTTGGTCTAGTGAAATGATAACACTAGATTAAATGATGTTGTATATCTACAATACTAATTTTGTGAATAGGCCTGAAGCTTTTTCTTAGATGTTAGTCCTTGTTTAATTAGTCAATAAATAAGTTGGATATCAATTGTTAAAGAAAAAAATTGATCACGGTAATGTTTATAAAAAATGATAAATGCATCATTAGATTTTCTAATTTAGTAATATTAGTGTATTAAATATAGATCAAACTTCATATGTGTCTATAACTACACATTCTTTTTACAAAATAAAATTCTGAAATAGTATCTAAAGTACTGGATGATTGATAAAAAGATTAACATGAATTTTTACATAATAATATACATATGAAACTCTAATTTTGAATCAATCGTATATTTAAAAAGTCTCATGTAAACAATGACATTAAGAGTGTTCACGGTAGGTTAACCAAAACCATTTAGCATAAACAGTTTGGTTAACCGTTATAGCGGTTATTAAATCTTAACCTAACCATTAAAAAATGGTTAACCGTTATAGCGGTTAACCGCTACTAAACCTGTAACATATTATAATTTTTTAAATGTCCACTAATTCTTTTGAGAATAATAAAATTGTTTCTCTAATAAATATTGTATTAAAATTTTCAAAAAAAATATTCAAATAAAGAATTTCTAATCACAAACTTCATTTTATGTCTAAATAATTTCATAACGGTTAACCATTAACCATCATTTTTAACGATAGATTAATCGAAACCGTTTAACTTTTAACGATAGGTTAATTAACCGCTAAAATTTAACGATTATACTGATTATCAATTACGTTTTATTTTGCACAGCCCTGAATAACATGTCATCGGTGAAGATGCTATGGGCAAGGACATGGAGGCTGCTGTAGAGAATGTTGGCATGAGCGAGACATTAGAGGACAATCAGCCAAACGTTGGACAGTTGCCACGTAGGAGCGTGAGGAGAAGAAATTACCTACTGTTCTAACTGATTTTGTCTTACATTAGCTTTTTCTGAGCATATAACCTAGAGCTTGTAATCTTTTGTTTCTCATTATGAACGAAGTAAAATGAAACTTTTCTCCTCTTTGTTCTGCTTCTAATCCATGCTGGATTAAAATCTACAATTGTGGTTACATATGTATAATATATGATGCTATTATAAATTATGACATAAAATTAAATGACCAATTATGTTAGGCGTGTCATGAGAATTAAAGTGTCATATAAATAAAAGTGTAGATACAATGATGTATTTATAATTCTTCGAGGGACAAACTTATAAATATTTAATAGTTGATTTATTAAATCAACTATATAAAGAGGTAGCGGTCCCTAAAAAATGGGTTAACTTGTATTACTCTTATCCCGTCAGAGAGTTTTTTTACGCCAAGGGCTAACATATCTTCTTGAAAGATCAAACCCATCTTTTAGGCGATCTCCATTAAAGCATTCAAGGTTTTTAGTTCATTAATAAATTCAGGTACACTTCTGCATTTAATTTATTGTTCTTGATGATTTGACTTGATAGATCTTGGTTTAGATTTTATAACTATTATGGTTTGATTCTAACAAGTGACATCAGCGTCTCATCATGTTGAATCATTGAAAACGATTGATTTTTATGAAAAATCACAATCGTAAACTTCTATTTTTTTCTGTTTAAGCGCCGCACCAATTTCGATTGCATTCCCTTAGAATTTAGGAATCAATTTCTAATTAAATTGCTTTTGCGGTGAATAAAAAAAGAGGCGTTAATAGCAATCACGGTTAATCATGTATTTTTGTGCAATTCCAATGCATGATTATGTTTAGAATTATATATTGTTAATCATGAATTTGGCTTAGAAATTCAATGCAGTCATGTTTCTATGCTATTTCTTTAGTTTAGGTTATTGGCCATTGAACTTCAATGTCAGCAGATTAAGTTTCTTTTATGGATTGAGTTTTTTTGGGTATGTATTAAGATAAGGAAAGGTATTTTAATTTGCTCTTAACTTTTGTTGAATCATCGAGTTTTGTTTTAGGGTTTTATTTATGTTACTGGATCATTTAAATCTTTTAGTGGTAATATTATATTATGATTTCGAATTGCCTCCCAGTTTTTCCTGTATGTTCGAACAACCTTAAAACTATATCGATGAACTTCTATCGATTGCAGTTTGTTGCCTTTAAAGTATGTTAGTATCATATATTACAATGGTTCAAGTATGTTGCTCTTATTGTAAGCAATTATTTGGGTTTGAATCATTTTTTTATATATTTGATTTTGATCACACACTATTATTGTTATTAATTATAGAACATATGTTTGGCAATGATAGATATTTAATTCGGTTTGATCCAAATTTTAGTTTTGATCTTTAGTAATTAAGAAAGAAAAATAAAGTATGGCTTGGTTTTAAGTGTGTAAAAATACTATATTTTCTACCCTTTTACTCATGATTATTATTAGATTTAGGCTCATATTAGTTGCATTTTAGACATTCATGCATAATTACATGGTTTCCTTCACAGACTTGCTAGATATCTCCTTTTGGTTGGTTTTTGTGGAAAAGATACTGTTGGTGCGTCTTATTTGGTGCAGGTCAGAGTTGCCATAGCAAGTAGGGAATTGCCGTGGCAATTGAGGAAATATTGTGAAGAGCCTGCCATGTTGATTGTCGTAGCAACGATGACTGGATAAATCCACCTAATTAGGGATAAGCACGAAAAGCAAGGGATAAATCCCAAAGATTTGGATTTCCACTCAGCATTTAATAGAGATTTAAATGCAGATTTGTAAGGAGTTTTTAAGGAAAAAGATAAAAAGAGATTTATTATTTCTTTTATTCAATTTAATTCCAAATTAAACTCCTCCTCATCAACAACAAATTTGACCTAATAATCTCCTATAAATAGGAACCAAGTCGCAGCCTTGGAGAGTGGCCGACTAGAGAGAAAAGCATAGGGCTGGTCGCAAACTTCATCTTCTTCCTTACTCATTCTATTCGATTCATGTTGGGGAATTTTTATCTTGTATTTCTTTTGCACCCAACCATGAACTAAACTAAATTGGCTTGGGTTATTGTATTTTTGTGGTTGTGAAAATGCTTGAATTTGTTTAGGTTTTTGGATTGCAATTTAAATTCAAAGTTTGTTCATTCTTGGTTCTTAATTTTGATTGCGAGTAAATTGGGAGAGGATCTCGTGAATTCATCTATTTATCTAATATCGGGAGAGTTAGATTCAAGAAACGAATGAGCATGTTTTCATTCAAACGATTGTTGGTGAAGACTAATCCGACTTAGGGATAAGTTACGGATTTCAACGGCTTAGAGAAGCGTAAGATCGGTTGTTGTTCACGCATGGTTAACGCAAGGATTTATCACCAAGGCATGTACAATTGACCAGTGTTTCGAGTTAGGGATAACAAGAAGCCATTGAAGAAAACTTCGCCCAACTTTGAAGAAAGTCGCCCAGGCAATCATACCATTCCCAGTCGACCAGGCAATTACAATTGCCCAGGCAATTCGAATGATGTTAATTTTTAAGACGATTGAGTTACTCTTGCAATCAATTACCACGACGGTCCATTCAATCATCAAGCCACGACTCACGATAACCCGACCTATTCTCTCATTCGATCAACATCTCTTTTATTTACTTGCGCATTTTAATTTACTCGTTTATTCAAACTTCTATTATCACAAATTGTGTTTTCTTTTCAGTGCGAGAAATTAGAATCCGAAGTTACAACCAATCCCTGTGGTGATGATATCTAATCTATACTATAACTTGCGACGTGTACACTTGCACCAATTGCGAAGCACTCTAAACACGCAACAAGTTTTTGGCGCCGTTGCCGGGGATTGGCAATAGCGACTTTGTTTTTATTTCTTTCACCTTTCTTTCTTTCTTTTTTTTTTTTTTGTTATTTGGTTTCAAGGGGCTAACATTTTTTGGTTTTGCATCTGTGTATGACCAGGGCAAGACCTACATCACAAGACTACCCACTTGAACCTGAGATAGAATGATTTCTCCATAGAAGGAGACGAGAGCAATGAGTAGCAATGGCAGATCCACCTGTTAATCCAGTCGTCAATCTGAATGCCGACAACAACCAAAATGCCGTAGCAAAAGGAGGATGAGCTCAAGTCAACCTGATCGTGTCAGGAATAGACCAATCCGAGAATATTTAGTGGAAGATCTCAATGGTCTCAATCCAGGAGCTGTCACACCTGAAATAGAAGCCGCCCACTTTGAATTAAAACTTATAATGTTCAACATGATCAATACAATTGGTCAATTTGGTGGATCGGCCATTGAAGATGCCAGACAACATCTCAAATCATTCCTGGAGATTTGCAATTCATTCAAACTACAAAAGAGTCCATGAGGATATCCTAAGGCTGAAATTATTTCCCTATTCACTGAGGGATAGGGAAAAAAACTTGGTTAAACAGTATTCCATCCGAATCTATAGGATCTTGGGTGGATTTATGTCGTGATTTCATTGCTAGATTTAGTAAATTACGTAACGATATTACTTCTTTTCGGCAGACAGATGATGAATCCACGTACAAGGCTTGAGAGCGATACAGAGAGCTTTTACACAAATGTCCCATGGACGAATTCCCAGCGTGGACACAAGTGATGATGTTCTACAACTCAGTGAAAACACCGACAAGGATGATGCTAGATGCCTCGGCAAATGACATACTCCTCGACAAGTCACATGAAGAAGCAATAGAGATTCTGAACCGTCTTGCCAAGAACGATTATCAGTTCCTAACTACCCGAAGGGGAAGAGTCAGATGAAACGCCACGATAAACAAGTTTGATTCATCAGAATCTATTTCTGCACAATTGGATAATTTAACCAATTTGGTTAAGAATATGCAGCGACCAAGCAACACACAAGAGATCAAGGTAGTAGATTGAATTTGTGATTTATGTAACGATAACCATGATTCTTTTGAGTGTCCGCAAAACTCAGAATCTAGCTTTTACATTGGAAACTACAACCGGAACAACAATGTGATGTCTAACACCTACAATCCAGCCTGGAAGAAGCATCCAAATTTCTCATGGAGTAACCGGAACAATGCCCTTAATCAGAATAATCAGACTGTACAAGCATTGGGATTCTAGCAGAACATGCCATGACAACAGATGATGCAGTAACAATCGACACCATCTAGTTCTTTGGAAAATTATCTCAATGTTTTTATGTTAAAAATTGAATCTTATATGGTTGAGAATACTAGTTTCATGAAATGGACTGACATTTTCATTAATAGGACTGAGATGAGATTGGAAAATCAGGAGGTAGCCTTGAAATCCTCGGAGATACAAGTCGGAAATTCGCTTAGAACTTGAATACAAGACCACTAGGCGGTTTACCCAATGATACTGATGTCGCAAAATGAGTAAGCCATGAGCAATGCAAAGTAATCACCACTCAGAGTGGACAAAAGCTAAATGATGCACTTGCTCAGCCCATGGAGAAAAATCATCCAGTATAACGATCTCCCATCCAAAAATACACATCAACAAAAAATGATGAATTGGAAATTGCCCAGGCAAATCCTGATGCCCAAGCAATTCCAATTGCCCTAGCAATTTGCGATAACAATCCCAAATCGGAAAAGAAGGAAGAGGAGATTCGAATTCCACCACCATTCCTACAGAAGTTGAAATGGTAGAAACAAGAATATCAGTTCAAGAAGTTCCTTGACATCCTGAAGCAAGTTCATATCAGTTTTCCATTGGTTGAGGCGATAGAGCAAATGTCGAACTATGCTAAGTTCCTTAAAGACATTGTCTCTAAGCGAACAAGGCTAAGTGGATTTGAAATAGTTGTCGTGATAGAATGATGTATGGTCATGTGGCATAACCAAATGCCACCTAAACTTAAGGATTCTAGCAGTTTCACTATACCATGTGCTATTGGAAATCACTATGTCAGGAAGGCATTATGCGATCTTGGAGCAAGCATAAACCGCATGCCGAAATCTGTTTTCCAAAGATTGGGAATAGGGAAGGCAAGGCCTACAAAAGTGATGCTACAGCTTGCAGACAGATCCTATGTGCATCTAGAGGGAAAAGTCGAGGATATTCTAGTAAGAGTTGATAAATTTATTTTTCCCGCTGATTTTATTATTTTGGATTGTGAATTAGATGAGTTCGCACCCATTATTCTTGGGAGACCATTTTTAGCAACAGAAATGACCTTGATTGATGTCGAGAAAGGAGAGCTCACCATGAGGGTAACTGACCATCAAGTCAAGCTTGATGTCTTCCAAACCCTTAAGCATGCTGACGATCCAGAAGAATGCCAAGTTATCCAAGCCACCACCGAATTCAATTTTGCAATGGATGAATATTGCCACGACAATTGTAATGCCGAACTTGAGGAATCGATCGACGAAGAGAAAGATGAAGCAAACTGGATAGTAAGTCGACCAGGTAAGTATTTCAAACCAATAGACTACTCAGGTAAGGAAGGTAAAATCAAAAAACCCTCTATTAAGCAATCTCCTATTTTAGAATTGAAACCTTTGACAAGGCAATTAAAATATGCTTATTTAGGAAATGATAACACTTTACCCGTGATAATTTCTTCTAAGTTGCAGCCTAAATAGGAAAAGAGGTTGATTGACATGTTGGCATTGCATAAAAAAGCAATAGGGTAGACAATCGCAGACTTGAAGGGAATTAGCATATATCCTATCTCCGACAGTACATGGGAAAGTTTGTATAATGTGTCCCAAAAAAGGAGGTATAACCATGGTAAGTAAGGAAAACAATGAACTCATTCCAACTAGGACTGTGATCGGTTGGAGAGTTTGCATGGATTACCGTATGTTAAACAAAGCTACTAGGAAAGATCACTTCCTCTACCCTTCATTGACCAAATGCTTGACCGTCTTGCAGGTAAATGTTTTTATTATTTTCTTGATGGTTACTTAGGTTATAATCAAATTGCAATATTGCCGGAGGACCCAGAAAAGACTACATTCACATGCTCGTATGGTACATATGCATTTTAAAGGATGTCGTTCGGATTATGCAATGCCCTAGCAACATTCCAACGATGTATGATGGCATCTTTCTCTAACATGGGGAAATATTTTTATTGTTTTCTTGATGGTTACTCAGGTTATAATCAAATCTTCATGAACGATTTTTCAGTATTTGGAGATAGCTTCGACAATTACCCCGGCAATTTGGTGAAGGTGCTGACTCGATGTGAAGAATCTGACCTAGTTTTAAACTGGAAGAAGTGTCATTTTATGGTAGACGAAGGTATCGTGCTCGACCACAAGATCTCATCCAACGGAATCGAAGTTGATAGAGCCAAGGTGGAAGTATTGAGAAATTGTCGCCACCAAATTCAGTCAAAGGAATCCGAAGCTTTCTCGGACATGTAGGTTTTTACAGAAGGTTTATTCATAATTTTTCTAAGATTTCTAAACCCTTGTGTAACTTGCTTGAACAAGATAACGCTTTCAAATTTGATGATTCTTGTGCTACGGCATTTGAAACCCTGAAAAAGCAACTTGTCACAGCACCTATTATCGTCCCACCCAATTGGTCCCTACCTTTTGAGCTCATGTGCGATGCAAGTAAGTTTGCGGTAAGAGCTGTCTTGGGCCAGCGAAAAGATAAGATCCTCCATGTGATTTACTATGCTAGCAAAACCCTTACTGGTGCGCAATTGAATTACACCACAATTGAGAAGAAATTGCTAGCAGTAGTATTTGCATTCGACAAGTTTCGTTCTTACTTAATCAGTACAAAGGTAATAGTTCGCACTGACCATTCGGCAATTTAGTATTTAAGTGCTAAGAAAGATGCCAAACCTCGTTTGTTTTGTTGGATTTTACTTTTACAAGAGTTTGACATCGAAATTAAGGACAAGAAAGGATTAGAGAACCAGGTTGCTGATCACTTGTCAAGGCTGAAAAAGGCGATGAGGATTCTGACTCCTTGGAGATCCACGATATATTCCCGGATGAGCAGTTATTAGTTTCCACGGCAACCCCCTAGTATGTCGATTTGGTTAATTTCTTGGTTAGTGGTATTTTGCCTTATGACCTTACTCACCAAGGAAAGAAGCGGTTCCTACATGATGCTAAACATTATTATTGGGACGAGCCTCTTTTGTTTAGACAATATGCAGATCAGGTCATAAGACGATGTATTCCCGATGAGGAGCAAGACAATGTGCTTCGATGATGTCGTTCTTCACCTTATGAAGTTCATTTTGGAGGAACTCACACTGCGGCCAAAGTCCTACAATCCGGCTTGTATTAGCCCACTCTTTATAAATATGCTTAAGAATTCTACAAGAGGTGTGATTGTTGTCAGTGAACGAGGAATATTTCAAGAGGACATAAGATGCCATTGCAGAATATCCTTGAGATCGAGTTGTTTGATGTGTGGGGGATCGATTTCATGGGACCCTTCACATCCTCATTCGACAATTTGTACATCCTACTTGTCATGGACTATGTCTAAATGGGTCAAGGCAGCTGCAGTTCCCAGAAACGATTCCAAGACCGTGCATAATTTTTTGCAGAAAAACATATTCATCCGATTCGAGACACCAAGGGCAATTATCAGTGATGGGGGCAGACATTTCAACAATAGGCTGATTGCCAAAATGTTGGAGCGATTTGGAGTGACACACAAAATTGGCACGGAATATCACCCGCAAACAAACGGGCAAGCCAAAATTTCCAATCGGGAATTAAATAGTATCCTTGAGAAGGTTGTTTGTTTCCGATGTCACCGTATGAGTTGCTTTCCTTGGTACATGATGACTTATCGCCTAAGTTGGGTGTGGGTTAATAATGTCAATTTTGTGTGTGAAGTGTTTGAAGGTGTAAATACAATCAAGTGCACTCTTTTTTCTCGTTTAGGTTTATGATGATTTTTTAACGAGGCTTTTGTTAGTATGATTCTATATTTATATTTATCCAAAAAAATAACAAAAGGATTCTGGGTTCCTATGAAGGGAAATAAAATAAAAAAGATACTTGTTTTTCATTTCCTATAAAAACTAGGGATGTTAAAATCCAGATACCTGAATATACGAGTACCCAAAGTACCTCGTACCCAGACTTTCGGGTAGTTCTTTGACCGGCCTGTGTCTCGACTCGTGTATTACGAGTACCTGTTAATCAAGTATTCGGGTACCCGATTTTTTTCTATTTTCAAAACATTAAATTAAAATAAAAACTTACACAAATTTTGGGAGCAATATCTTGCCTATCTGCCTTTAGTACTTAGTTTAATATTTCTAGGAGATTCCATATGTGAATTTTTTCATGCATGAGGAAACAAGAATTTCTAGCAGAGCAGTCGAGGTGAGGAAGTTTTTGATTTTAAGAGTTTCAAATTTTGGGTGAAATATGGGAACATGGACCGGAAACGTAATAGGGGAACTGGGGATTTTTTTTAATATTTTTAATCAGTTTATTTTATTTTAATATACAAATTATTAAATATATTCGGGTAGTCGGGTACCCGGATTTTTGTGATTTTGTGACCCCGATCCGACCCGGAAAATGATGGGCCGGGTACCCGACGCGAGATATGAAATATTTAAAAAAATCTGAATTTTTTTGATCGGGTCGGCGGGTCAACGAGCCGGGTCATCCAGATCGAATATTTTTGAACACTCCTAATAAAAACTATTGTATACCCTCCATTTCCTTATGTTGTTAAAGCTAGGGTTGAGCATTCGATCAAGTTGGGTCAAGTTAAAAAATTTTGACTTAATCGAGTCTTATTTTATAATTTAAATTTCATTTGAAATTTTTTTGAGTCGAGTTTGTGAAATTCGAGTCTAGTCGAGTTATTCGAGCTTCTGCTCAAATTTATTTGCAAACAATTATAATGTTATGATATTAATTAGTTACAATTTAAATGACATTCTATAACTATACACAATTATAAAGTTATGGTATTAATTAGTTACGATCCAAAAAACGCGTAAAACTTAAAATCTCTTCCACTGTGTAAACAGATCCTGTATATATATCTGAAGAAATTGAGGGGGCTCGACTCAAACTTGATAACTGATCCACTAATTACTAAAATTTTTTAGTTGAGTTTATATTACAAATTGAGTGCCAAATTTTTTCACGTCGTGTCGAGTCAAAAAATGTAATTTTTTTAAAGTTAGGTCGAGTTTTGCTCATCCCTAATTAAAACGATATATATTGTGCAGAATATAATCAAACATTCCCCCGCCCTTTCTATTTTCCCAATATTATTTGCGATCTTCAATAAAGATCATTGCTGAGATTGGTATATAAATCACAGAAGAATCAACCTCAAATGTTTCACATGATTGGTAACTGAGTTTTTCTTACTTTTCAATTAATAAACATATTATTTGGAAGACAATATAGTTTTAAAGAAAAATTATCATATCCATAATAATTTTAGAGCATGTGGTTAAAGCTTTTGGTTGATACCTCCCCTTTTCTTAGATTGTGGGTTCAAAAAAAACTTGTAACCGTATATATGACAGAAGCAATTTTGTTTTTTACTATTTCAATTAAGTTTTTTTTATTTTTAATTAAAAAATTTTGGTCTATTTCTATAATTTATATTCAATTTATCATTAATTCTTGACAAGATAATTATAAAATGGTGAAATTGGTAGAATATTGCACTTGAACTTTTTTAAAAATTATAATACATGTCAGATTATTTTTTAATCTATAATATTTGTTACAGTATTTTTGAAGTCGAATTCTCTACATTCCTATATATTGTGTGTATGCGATAACAATATTTGTGTCTCGTTCAATTCTATGACCACTTAGGAGGGTGTCGGGTTGAACAGCTGTTCTTGATAGGACTGGTCCTGGTTGGAAAAATCTCAATTTTTCGCATGGTGCTGAATGTCGATAAACTAATTTGTTCAGTTCTTGTGGACTTTTGAACTTGTTTACCCTGTAAACTTTCGAATATTTCATCTCTGATTTTTGCTTCAACAAGGATGCTTTATGCTTGGCAACACTCTAGAAGAACCATGTGAGAACTGAACTAGTGGTGTCTTGTGTGGCAAATAAGAGATTGATAACGTTGTCCCTCAAGCCTTTACGAGTAGCAGCTGAGACAAAGGCCTGATCCTCTCCGGTCAGGTAATAAAAACCTTGAAAACTGAAGTCCTCGTGATCTTCTTATTGTGTTAACTACGGCTAAAAAACGGATTACTAATAATAATTAGAAAGTGATAAAAATGAAATAATTAAAATGTGTTAGTGTCATGATAGATCACTGTGTTAGAAGTGTAATAAAAAACGGCCGTCACACTTGAAGTACAACATTTCAAGTTTCGTACACTAAAAAGGAAGTTCGAACTTAATTAGATTGACATTTTCAATTAGAACGAAGTAAAAGCAGAACAATGAAGGTGACTATCTTTTTCCATTAAACACATATTATGCAATACACAGACATTAATAGACACATATGCCCACAACCTTTTCCCATATGTATACCATTAAACACACCTTCTGCAACATTTAACAAAACAGTAAACACAAATAATCTGACATTTATAATCAGTGAACATTATAGACAATAGAATATGAATTTCAAACAATAAACACAAATAATGGCATTAACTAATTTATTCATATCAATTATTTTTTACAGAATTAAAATCTTAATTTTTTTGACACACAATCAATGATTTCAAATAAAACACAACTTATAATCAATTGAATATTCATTTGACACAACAAATATCACAAAGTTGATATCAATAACACATTTGAATCAATCGAACGGGGACAACGACTCTACTTTGCGAATAATCCACAAATTCAAGGGGTTGCATCGGATTAAGATTTTCCTTTGGTTAGCAACTGTAGCCACAGTTTTTAAGCAAATCGTGAGTTGCATTTGAAGTTGGGTATAGTCTGATAAAAGCGCTTTTGCTTCCTTCTTACCGTGCTTTTCTCCATCAATGTCAGAAAGTGAACTCTTAAAATACCTGCAAAAGCCTCATTCTTGATAAAATGCCATCACACGGTATCATCAATACTCCCTGTATGGGTTGGTCAAACTTGTTCAGTAAGCTGATTCTTCATTTTCTTCTTTAAGGCCTTCTGGAAGTCATGTCTCGACAATGATAAAACCTGATTGAGGAGTAATTTTACACCAGACCCCTTTACAGCTGCAATTCTTGGTTTAATTCTCTCCTCCAAGCTGTAGCCAAAATATTGAGGAAATTTAACAAGCTCCGACTTTGAATAATCCATGGTTAAAAAAAAATTCCCATATTGGTATCAGGTTGCGTGCCAAGCTAAAGGTATATAACGCTCCATATCTAGAAATCATAGTCCCAATTTCCTCCACGGTATATCCTTTATCAATAAAAATTCTGTTAGCGTCTTCAAATTTGCCTCAATACTAAGACCAAAAGTCTGTGGACGGCGTAATAGAAGAAGAGCAACATCAGCACCCAATGATCGGAAATACTTAGCTGTAGGGCGTAGCTTTTCGTCGACACTGTAACTATTATGGTTGGAGAGCGTGGTAGAATCTTACCAACATCCTCCGGTGAAAGGCCCATTTCATAGAGGAAATCCACAGTTGTCTTAAATTTTTGCCTGCTATAAGTGAGGAGGGCAGGAAACCGGTATATTATTTTTGCCCACCGTTTCTTGTCAACTCCCAAATTTTCTAAAAATGTCATGGTGGGTATAAGATTTTCGGAGAGACTAATTCTACACAGTTGGGGCCTCTTACCTAGAATGATGGGAATGTCAGACTTTGGTATGCCAAGTTCAAGAAGGAACTCAACAATGGGTTTGATTTTCCCCTCCAGACTGTAGTAGGCAAAACCTGGGAATCTGCGTGAAATTAACTTAATCTTCTCCAGATCCATGCCAAGCTCCATGAGGTAGATAACTTGAGGACGGAGCTCCCCTTCAGGACCTGTATCAAAAACACGAGAGACAGTTTTTACCTTCTTGGAATCAGGGGTTGGATCGGACGGATATTCCAGTGTTATAGGCTTATCTTTAATAGGTGAATCAGGAAAATTTCCAACCACATCTGCCAGAATACTTCCATGCTCTTCAAGGAAAGACTCAAGGTAAGGAATAAGAGCATCCCTTATCTCAAGAGTTGTCAGTTCTCTTCCTGAAATTTCAAGTCGAATTTGTTAGGAGCATACATCCATTAGATTGACAATGATGATGCTAATGCGGTGAAAGAGACAAAAAAAAATTGCCATCGAACCTACGAGATTTATGAACAGAATGAAGCCTTGACACAAGATGGTTAATGAAACGGTGTGATTTGTTGATGATCCTCGCAGCAACTGCATTGCTCAGACCCTGTTTCTTGAAGAACAAGGTTAAAACAGCCTTAGCTTCTTCCTTTTCTGCTGCTACGAGGGTTGTGTAGCAATATTCTTTTACGCTAAAAAACGAGTTTTATCTATTTTTTATTTTGAAAATAATGTCTCCCGTAGAGTTTTAAAGAAACCGCATTTTATTTAGAAATTGGAGTCGCCACCGGCCGCTTGAAGGTAGGCCGGACACCGTAAAACCAGAGATTTTGAAAACTTTGGGTTCGGGAGTCGGTTATGGATGGGGAAGGATTAGCACCCCACACCGCCCAAAATTGGTACTTTAATAATTACCGCTTAATTAATATTAGACTTTTCAGATTAAAGTGACGATTAAATTAAAATTTGGTTATAAGTGCGAGTATATTTTAAAGGTCCTATTATCCGAGAGTAAACGCCCAACAATCATCACTACGCCTGATACTGGCCCCGTTTACACTCGGATAAAAGGGCACTGCATTGACAATTTATATTCCGTTATGCAATCTTGGAAAACAAATATTAAACATTTATATTGACATGATATTAAAACACATAGACACATGAATTTTACAAAATTAAATAAAAATAATAAAGTATATGAAAAAACATAACATAACTTAATGAGCACAAAGCATAAGCACAAAGCATAAGCACAAATATGGAAAGAGAAAAAAAAACATGCTTCCAAAATTTAAATAAACTAATCATAACATGCTTGAGCATATGCATATAAAAAAACCACAAAAACCACACGTGCATGACATGCATGTAATGTGATATTAAACTAATTAAACCTAAGCAACAAGCTAAAAACTAATACTTAACATATGACACAACTTAAAATAAAATAAAACATGCCATTAACTAACATATATCATAATGTACAAAATGAACAAAGGAAGAAAACGTGCTAACATGGACATGAATGTACGAATTAAATTAACCATAACAAAAAAAAATATAATAAGAACACATAAATTAAAACCCAAAACATAATATCACAAATATGAAAACATACTAAGACGATGCAAACATGCTAAAGAGAAGTAAATGACATGAATATTTAAAAATAATAAAAAGGGACTAAAATGAACAACATGTAAGGTGCAAATGCAAACAACTAGAAGTAAAGGACTAGAAATAAAAAACAAACAATAAAAACAACAGTGACCAAATTGAATAAAAAGAAAAATAAAAGTGCAACATTGATATAAAAAAAACAAAAAAGGAAGCGGGAACACAGGGTAGGGACTGATGTGGTAATTAAAACGTATGCAGAAATAAAGGCGGGGTGAATCTTGGTGGACTTGGGAGGAAAATTTCCCATTTTTGTGAAGCATGGACACCAAACGGTGTCATTTTTAGTCAACCGGTTAAACACTTAAAGATGGTCATTATTTTTTTGTTAAACCAGGTTTAATAAAACCAAAAAACCCTAAAGGTTTTCAACCCTCATCCTCTCACTATGCTCACATTCAAGCGGCGCTGCAACAAGGAAGAAGGCCAATCATCGGCGTTAGCCTCACGGCGGAGATGTTACGACGGCGGCGGCTTCGGACCGAGCAGGGAAGACCCGAATACTTCCTTTTTTGTTTTGACTCGAAATAACAAGGAAAAAAGATTTTTTAGAAAAGAAAATAAAAAATATTTAAACCTTCAACTTTCTTGTATTGATCTCCAATTTCTTACAAAGTTTCTTCTTTTTCTTCAAGTTTTTTTTAACCCCAAAATTCTCATCTACTCTCTATTTTTTTAAACTCCCCCCCATATATCTCACTGAATCCTCTTTTATCCCATAGATTTTTTTATTACAACATGCCAATAATAATAAAAGTAGATCTGATCTTTACTGTTGATGAGCAATTGATTGGATATGAAATCTGAGAACCCATGCTTGATCTGACTTGTTTATTTGTTTCTTGCATGTTTGGTGAGGACCGGTGAGGGGTGGCATGCACGGCGACAGAGGGTAGTTGGGGAGTCATTTGGCTAGATTCGATTCTGGCCGTTGGATCAGATTTGATCCAACAGCTAGGATCACTTAGGGAACAAACGGTCACGATCATTTCTGGAGTGCATGGTGGTTGCTGGAGATGATGACACGTGGCAGAGGAGATCGAACGATCTCGCGCGTGGGAGATGAGCAGCCCGGGGGTGCGTTCTACGCGCGACAGATGAAATGACTCATTGCTTCAATCAGGACCGTTGGATCAGATCTGATCCAACAGTCACATCTTGGGCGGCTGCAAGGAAAATATAGGATATTAGATAGGGTTTTAGGATATTGAATCATTTGTTTTGGGCCGATAATTATTTTGGGCCCCATATGTAACTGGACTGGACTGCTATAACAACTTATGTGGGTTTTGTAATATTATGGATTGGACTTAATTTAATTGGGTTTTAGTTTTTAGACTTGTTTATATATATATATAGCTAATAATAATAATAATATGATACCACACACACATGCATATACACATATACGGGCACCCAAACATATAACACACACATATGTTCAAATATTTACACATACATTTAAATGCAAACACACATCTATGTATATTTACACACAATTGATATAAACATATACATTAGTACACATAATAAAAAACCGGCGTGACATAAAATGTAAACACATACGCTACGTACAACATTATAAATGCATTCGTAAATACACTGCATATGTTATACATGCATTCACACATCACCCACACATACCTCATATACACTAGTCACACGTACATATAAACACATAGTATAACACGCCCACATGCAATAATAATACCATTTAATTATTATATTAACAATATTCACAAAGCGGATAAAAATGAGTGATTATAGTTGCCCCTCTTTGCTTGTTCTTGTGAAACGAGAACAAAGCAAAGACCAAAAGCACTCATTTTTATCCGACTTCCCTACTCACGACTTCAGAATCACGTGTTATTCTGGAACTCTCCACTTTTCCTCGGCCAAATCTTCAGGCTCGTAAGTCCTCCCTATATAGAACTTCTTCACCTTTGGTTCTTCTTTGAGATTCTAGAGTTAGGGCCCTTCCTATATGGAGCCTTTCACTGGGGGCTCGAAAACGTAGGCTTCTCCTTTATATAACCTTTATCTTCGATTTTTCTTTTCTCTTTTTCTTTTTTTCTCTTGTTTCCCCTTTGTTTTCTTTTTCCCTCTTTTTCTGCTCTCTTTTTTCCTTTTTTTCTTTTTCTCTTTTTTTCTTCTTTTTCTCTTCTCTCTTTTTTCTTTCTCTCTCTTCTTTTTTTACAAGGCTGTTGATATCTTTGGACTCACGCTACTAAGGCTGCCGCATCATGCCCGAAGAACTTAATGATGGCCCGAAGGACTTATCACCATGCTCGAAAGACTTACTGGTGGCCCAAAGGTCTTATCATCATGTTCGAAGGACTTACTGATGGCCCGAAAGACTTAACATCTAGCTTCACGCTAATCTGGCTACCGTCATCTGGCCTCACGCTACTATGGCTGCCGCATCATGCCCGAAGGACTTACTGATGGCCTGAAGGACTTATCACCATGCTCGAAAGACTTAATGGTGGCCCGAAAGACTTAACACCGTGCCGAAGGACTTACCGATGACCCGAAGAATTTAATATATGGGTTTACGCTACTATGGCTATCGTTGTCTGGCCTGACGCTACTATGGTTGCCGCATCGTGCCCGAAGGACTTACTGATGGCCTGAAGGACTTATCACCATGCTCAAAAGACTTAATAGTGGCCCGAAGGACTTATCATCATGCCCGAAGGACTTACTGATGGCCCGAAGGACTTAACATCTGGCTTCACGCTACTCTGGCTACCGTCATCTGGCCTCAAGCTACTATGGCTGCCGCATCATGCCCGAAGAACTTAACACCATCCCCGAAGGACTTACCGATGACTCGAAGGATTTAACATCGGGCTTCACACTACTGTGGCTACCGTCGTCTGGCCTCAAGCTACTATAGCTGCCGCATCATGCTCGAAAGACTTACTGATGGCCCGAATGACTTATCACCATGCTCGAAATACTTAATGATAGCCCGAAGGACTTAACACCGTGCCCAAAGGACTTACCGATGACCCGAAGGTTTTAACATCTGGCCTCACGCTGCTATAGCTGTTGATCTTTTCTTTCTTTAGTAAATTCTTTTACAATTCTTCCAATACCTGTCTAAAAACAAGAAAAAATTGACATGCCTCTATCTATATGATGCATGCAATGTCGTGTTTTCTTTTTCTTCTTTTTCTCTTCTTTTTTTCTGCTCATTTTTCTTCTTCTTCTTTTTTTATCATCATTTTTCTCTCACTCTCTTTTCTTTTTTTTCTTATTTCTACTCTTTTTTCTTTGAGCCCTTTTTTGTTTTAAAGTCTTACACCCTGAAATGTCGTTCCTCAGATTTCTTCATCTCTTTACTTCTTCATTGTATGCTCTTAAATCCTCATTTGATCAATCACTTCGAATCTAGATTAACATGCTTTCAAACCTTTTTGTGCGGAAGGCTTTCTTGTCTTCAGGGTTATCACCCGTATTCATAAATGATCTTCTGTTTCTTATATTATTCTTATAAGAACCCTTGTCATCTTCTTCGCTTGGCGTTGCCTCATTCAACCACGGGCTCCACTGCTTTGAATTTTCTGACCCATCATACAGAGCCTTGATCTATTTCTAGTCACCAGGGTGAGCCAAAATGCTTCCATCCCCTGACCTCATCATTGATCTTCTCGTAGAATTTCGACGGGAACTAACTTTCGGTCCCTATGCTTTAAATCTCATCATCATTCATTTTTAAAGTAATGCAAAAGGCAATTTACTTGTGTATATTTCAAAAAAATAATGATTGTTTGAAAAGATAACAGTCATTTTAAAAATCACAACTTGGAGGGGATATCAAACATTTTGAAAACATTGTTTGGAACAAATGGTAAAAATCTTTTTTCTTTTCTTTTTTTAAGGACCAAACATTTTTTAAAAAATTAATGTTTGGAGAATGGTAAACAAAATTCGAAGTATATTGCCAAACATTTTAAAAACTAATGTTTGGGGGAAATGGTAAACATCAAAACTTTGGGAGAAAATGTCAAACCTTTTAAAACATGTTTGCCCCCAAAATATCAAACACCATAGCACGTCTGGTTCAAATTGCCAGAGATCAACTCTAATGAAGCGCATATTTAGAAGATCTTAACCATTGTGGAGATATATGCAAATGTATAGTTTCTTCTGGTCTAATAGGCTTTTGAGAGGAACAACCCTACCTAGTTTCTACCCCGTTTAAGGTGGCTCTCTTAATCTCACTATCTCACCATGCCCATCCTTCCCTCATTTGGGTGTCGATCAAGCACTTCAAAGTTTGACGTTCCTTGAAGCAAAGTTAACCCTTATAGGTGGAATGAAATCTGAAGACATTCTCATTCAACTTGGATATCTGTGGATGATCAGAATGGTCTTTGGGGGCTTGTAATGTAGGCATTCAGTTTATAGTTAAGTGAAACGGCATTTCTGTACTTGTGTAACTTGGATATGCCCATTATTCCTTCCCTTTTTGGATCACTCTAGACTGCCCATTTTTGGGTTTTCACCTTAGAGTTCATTTTCTTTCTTTTTTACTGTAGACTGTCTTACATTCTGGCTATGTACTGATGTTCGTTTTCTGTTCAAGAATGTTTAATCCTCCAAAACTCTTCGAAACTGAGATTTCATGAATGAAGGACTACGAATACATTTCTGGGAATTCTTGTGATTGGCACGCCCAGATGAAATGTTATTCATTCTTTCTCTTTTTCTCTTCTTTTTTTCTTTTTTCTTTTTCACTTTTTCTCTCAGATCGTTCTAGACTGCCCATTTTTGGGTTTTCACCCTAGAGGTCACTTCCTTCTTCTGTACCTTTAGATCAGTGTATTTTGGTTGGATATTGATGCCACCATGCTCAGGCAGACTACTCTTTTTCTTTATTTTCAGGATCATTCTAGACTTTCCATTTTTGGGTTTTCACCCTAGAGGTCATTTCCTTTTTTGAAATTGGCTATCTTCGGGCTGACATGTCTTGACTTAGCTTCAATTCGAGCTTCTATACTAATTTTCAAAACTGATATTTACTTGAAATATGGATTCCTTGTGTCTCTTGCTCATAGTTGAAGTCTCGTTCTTGTATTGTTTGATCTGTGTGTGAAGCATATACAGTACTCTTTCTTTCTTTCTTTTTTCCCTTTTTTCTTTTTTATTTTTTATTCTTCCTTTTTTTTCTCTCTCTCTTTTTCTTCTTCTTGTTTATTTTATTTTATTTTGCTTTTCTCCTCTTTTTTGTTTTGTTTTTTTAGTTTCTTGTTTTAGACTACCCATTTTGGGTTTTTAGCCTTGAATCTCTTTTTTCTTATTCGAGTCTATAAATGTATCCTCAAATCAACACGTATCTATACTGGGTATTGATGCTATCTTCCACTCGAAGTTAATTGCCTCTCTACAGCTCTTCTGATATTTACTCGATCTGGATTGCTTCGGCCTTCTGATTGTCATTTCTCTTCTTTTCTTTGGTTTTTCGTTTGGACATATCCTTGTTTTCAACCACTTTCTTCTGATGATTTTTTGATCTTCGTATCCAATCTGTCTGGTCTCATCTCTATCTTCTGGTAAAGTAAAAGAATACCATTCGTCGTCACATTCACATATGTCCTGAGAAAGCCTTCAGGGGGTAGAGGTTTAGGGTCAACTCTCGTTTCAAGGATCTTAAATGATAAGTGCCTGAGAAGATAAATTCCTAGAATGGGAACTGCCCATTGTCTAAACACTCGCTTTGTTCCTCTGTTGGCCTAAGTAAACTAGCAAATACTCACATTTACAGTATCCCCACAACATTCAATCTCTTCTAAATATATGCAACTTAGAGTTGATCTTTGGATCTGAAGCAAACGTACTGTTGCATTCAAAATTCGAGGACCTGGTATAGAAATGATATATACATATGTCCATTAAAAATGCGTGTATATGCATATGGGAGAACAAAAACTACCCTATAAAAATAAAATGTTTAAAGAATCAATAATGTAAGAATGCTTTCTAAATGGAAATGTGATTTTTAATTCTAAAAAATATCTATTTGAGAGTTTTTTTTAAAAGTATTGAGAATTTCTTTGTGAACTGATGGGAAAACCATAGGGACCTCCGGACTACCTCCCGAGTACTAACTCATTCCGGTCCTTTGTAGTGTAGGCTTGCCTCTTCTCTTGTTTTTCCACCGCTCGATCAACTCTCTCGTCATGACTCCCTCGTCAACCAGCTTCTTGATTTTTTCTATTAACAACCCCAAATTTCTTAGTGTCATGCCCCGACGCCTCAATGTAGAACTCACATATACTGTATGGATCAAAACTGTGAGCAGATGAGCAGGGCATAGTCTTTATCGGCCTTGAGGTAAGGTACTAACCCTTGACCAGATAAGGCCATATGTCCGAGATGGAATACTCCGAATATCTCTAAATATGTACTTGTTCGAGGAATTTTTCTCGGTGATTCGGAGGAATATGCCTGTCTTCTTCTCTTACGATCACGAGAACCTTCAAAAGTGGTACCCATTTATCTCTTTCTTTCCTTTTGCTCCTAGGCATGTCTGGTCTTTTAAACTTAGGTCCCGGAGTACATGTTTTATTCTCTCTCTGACTATCTTGAAGTCCTCAAAGCTGGCATTCATTTTCCCGAGCACCTTATCAAAGAAGAAATAAGAAAGGTGGCATAGAATTCACTTTCCTCTTCATCTACGGGAGGCTGCACCTGGGTCGCTAAACACAGATACCTCAAAGCACATTCCTTAAAGCTTTTATCAGGTTTCATCTTCGTACCCTGGAGATACTGACGACTTGGTGCTAGGTCCAAAGCATATCATATTACGGTAGGTCCTACTAGACTGTCGGGAAGTAGTGGATCGGCACTTTTTCAATGTAGCCCTCCATCTTTTTGCAGAATATGGTCATGTGAATCTTAGGGCATATTGCTCCGTTATCATGCGCAAATCCGGGAATCTTTGGAATCCGGAGGAACGACCAAATCAGGGTTCAAACATAGCTTTCTTGCATCAAAGGCATCAAACTTCTTTTTTCTCTCTCTTTTTTCTCTCGAGTCCATCTTCTAACTGCTCGAATCTTGATTTTTGAGTGTGTTCAATTCTTTTATTCACGATAAAACTCTAATTGTTCTTTGGATTACCCCAAAAATATTTATGCTAGGTAATGATAATGTTATGTAAAATATGCCATGATTATACAATGTAATGCAATCCTAAAATATAAACATGAATGCAGTAAGGTATTGATTCCAAAAGTGGTCCCCATAGAACGAAGTTCATTGAGGCCAAAAGGTTTCACTATATCAGATATTAGATATTTACAGTTACTGATAAGCTTCAGTGCCTACTTTCTTAACTTCATCCAGTAGTCCAGTCAGCTTGCCTCCATGGTCCAACACTTGGTCCATGTTCTGACTAAGCCTGCCACCTTGTTGAGCCGTCTTACCTGCTCGGGTAATATCGATCTTCGGGACTTCATCTATCCCCTGCTTAGTCTTTCACAGCTTGGAAGTTGTCCTCCTTACTTTTCAACTGAAGAGTGTTGGATTGTCATTGCTCTGTCGTAAACTTGTTTCCAAAACTCCTGTTAATGGCTAAGTTATTCTGTAGCTCATCTCTGGAGACTGTCGTACCTATTCCCAATTTCCTCAAACTTACCTGATAACAGCCTGACTTGATTCTCGCTTGACTAGTTTCTCTTCTTCCAATATGCTGAGTCGTCCTTCAACTAAACAACACCGTTCATCTCTTCTTTAAAGGTGACCCAATCTGATATTCTTAAACACTCAGTAAAGCTTCTGGTGATCATTCTGCAAATTCAATTTTATCCAAGTTATCTCTCTCTTATTTGAGCTGGCTGAACTCGAAAGAATATCCCTCTCCTGTGATGCCCCTATCTCCGATCTTCAAATTTAACTCGCTTGAGTGACCCACTTCAGTATTACTCGAACTTTGTCATGGATATCGATTCTTCCTCGACTTTGCCCCTCGGGTGATTGTTAGCTCACTATAGAATTGGGGAACTCCGTCTTCGAAAACCAAAATTCTCACTGCGATAAGATCTTGAACTTGTTCCTCAAGGCCCCGCAATCCTAAATACTGTGACCCAAAACTTCCTAAACGGTAACTGCCTCTAGCATGTGTATCGTAATCTCTCGGATAAGACGGTCTCTTCGCTAGTGACTTCACTGAGGTAATAAGGCTCTTCTCAATGAACATTAGGAATAGTTCGGTGTACCTCACAGGAATCGAGATGTACTTCTTTTCATTACTTACTTCTCGGGTTTCTTCTGGACCAAGCTTTACCTTTTGAAAGCCCGACTCAGACATACCTTCCGTCTGTTTATTGATGCGGATCACAAAAGGGTTCAAGTTTTCGTATTTGGCTGGCTTAGAGGTAGAATTCTGACTATCCCGCTCTCTATTATGATCCTTAATCGATTCTTCTTTCGGTTCGATAGATCGCTTACCTTTCGTCAAAGTATTCATCTGATTCATCACTTATTCCCTTTGCTTCTTTCAACTCTTGTACTTTACTTTGCTCATTACCATTACCGTGTCTCCTTACCGTGTCTGACCTGAAGTCTTCAGATGGTTCCTCTTCTATTGTCTCCGATCTTGTTATGAGACAAAACCCTGGATCCGTGCCCTCTAATATCTGACCAGACGACCCTTTGCCAATTATGAACGATTTCTGAGATTTGAGAAACCACTTCGGGAATCAATACCATATAAATGCGAGAATGCATGCAAATGCGGTGTTGATTCTCAAACAGTCTTTAAAAACTTTCAATAGAGAAAATGTATGTTTGCAAGAAATTAATAATGAATTACAAGTAACAGTTGGATTTATTCTGGAGACCTTGACTTCGAAAAGTAAACCTGTGCTCCAGGACTCGACGTCGTCTTCAGGATGATGGATGACTTCGTCTTCTCCTCTTATTCTATTTCATGGACTCGTGACGTCATGATCTTTATTTTTGTGGCTTCTGAAAAGGACATCAACAAGTGCATGCATAATGCAGATAAGATCTTTTCTTCTGTAGATTTGGGTGCAAACGAATAATATGTCTAAACAGAGATGGATTCTATCGATCCTAGGGGAGTACTTTAAAACTTTTTGGGGTTTAAATTAAAATTCTCAAGGATCATTTGGTTTAAAAATTTCTATTTTTTATTATCAAAAAGTTTTAACTTACTTAAAAATAAAACTTTTAGGTTTCTTTTTGTTATTATTATTATTCTGAAAGTTTTAGGACGGAAAAAGATTCAAAGCAAAATAATAATATTTTCAAAAAAAAAATAAATGAGTTAAATTAAAATCTTTGAGATTTTTACAAAAGGGTTAAATGTGAAGATTTAAAATTGGGTTTCTGTGGCCCTGACTGAATTTTCCTACCGTATTCTTTCTCGATTGGTCTTTGCTCGGCCTAACTTGATACTGTAATATTATCGTTTCTGGCAAAGCATACTTTTTCTATTTTGAAAGCCTTTTAATGAACTGTTCTTGAATCAACAACATGTCATGATATGCAACATGAATGCAAATAAAGGCGTTGATTCCGCTGGTAATCACCTTTTCTAACGACTTTCATGGGAGCTAAAGGGTCCAGATTACAAAAATGGTCCACATTACAAAAGGAGTCCCTATTACAAGAAGTCTTAATTACAAAACAAAGTTCTACACATAAGCCCTAGCTCTACCTTCTAGCTCCTCGATAGCTTTGAGCAACCTTGATAAACCTTGGTGCTTCTTCTATGTCCGGGGTTACGAAAGGTTGGAGAGCCGCGGCTTCGGTAGCTAAGTCATTCACACGCCTTGCAACTCGTTGTATGTCCACCATCAGGGTCTCGTGTGTATACTTTGGCACTACACGCTTGCTCGGCAAATTGTTACCTCGGATCTGTTGATTAATCTCTGACCAATGTCGCACGACTGGATCGATGTCGTCATTCTTAAGACACCTTTTTTCCATGATGAAAGATTTTCTAATTGGGCAAACCACTTGAATCAAAGCCTCTATGTAATGTGGATGCAATGATAATGCAACAAAAGTATGTGTAAAATAAAAATAAAACAAAAAAAGAAATGAGTTAGTACCGGATAAAAATAATAAATACATAAATAAAAGGACAAATTAAATAAGGTAAACAAACAAAATAACCCTATTTATCCCATCTAAAACACCTAAGATTATCCGCATGGCTCTAAAGGGGTGGGTTTCTATATGTTCTCTACATGCAGTTTTGGTTCTAGGAGGTACCCGAATTGTCCTCGCTGTCCTCTACTAAGAGTAGCAAGGCCCCGATCATCACCCATTATGGGATCCTTTCAAAAAAATAAGGTACTCGAGCCCCGAAGGTACTTACTAGGCCTACACGGGAGAACGATATCTCCACGAAAGCATTAGCATTTTTCCCCCACTTAAAAAACGGGTTTATATGCCATATTTTAAATGCGTCAAAATAAACGCGCAATTATAACTGAATGTTAGTTTAACAGTCACTTTAATCCGGAATTTCTAAAATTAATAAAGCGGTAATTATTTAAAATCTCGACTCACTTTATTTTGTTTGAAAAAACAAAAAAATGTTCCCCAGTGGAGTCGCCATCTGTAGCGATGTCCCTTTCGCTAAAAACGAGTTTTATCTATTGTTTTGTTTTGAAAATAATGTCTTCCGTGGGGTTTTAAAGAAACCACATTTTATTTAGAAATTTGAGTCGCCACCGGTCGCTTTAAGGTAGGCCAGACACCGTAAAACCAGAGATTTTGAAAACTTTGGGTTCGAGAGTCAGTTACGGATGGGGAAGGATTAGCACCCCCACACCGCCCAAAATTGGTACTTTAATAACTACCGCTTTATTAATATTAGACTTTTTAGATTAAAGTGAGAATTAAATTAAAATTTGGTTATAAGTGCGAGTAGATTTTAAAGGTCCCATTATCCGAGAGTAAACGCCCAACCATCATCACTACGCCTGATACTGGCCCCGTTTACGCTCGGATAAAAGGCACCGCATTGACAATTTATATTCCGTTTTGCAATCTTGGAAAACAAATATTAAACATTTATATTGACATGATATTAAAAGACTGTAGCGATGGTCTTTTTTCGCTAAAATATCGCTAAAATAAAAACGATGTTTTTTGAAAGGTGTGTTTGAAAGGTGTTTGGATATAAAATATTTATTCCGTGGGGTTTACAAAAACCTTATAAAAATGGAGTCGCCACCGGCCACGTAGGTAGGCCGGACACCACAAAACCAGAGATTCAAAAGACAGGGTTCGGGAGTCGGTTACGGATGGGGAAGGATTAGCACCCCCACACCGCCCAAAAACTGGTACTTTAATAATTACCTCTTTATTAATATTGGATTTTCCAGATTAAAGTGACGATTATTTTAAATTTCGGTCATGATTGCGAATATATTTTAAAGGTCCCGTTATCCGAGAATAAACGCCCAACCACTATCACTACGTTTGATACTGGCCCCGCTTACGCTCGGATAAAAGGACACCGCATTAACAATTTATATCTCGATATGCAATTTTAATGGCAAAAATATAAAACATGGTAAAACATTTAAATTTAGTAAAGATTGACATACCAAGAATACTAATTTAACATGAGTGATATTTTAGACTAAAACATGTGTATATATACATATTACTCTAAATAATAGATAAAAATAATTATAATATGTCAAAATATCAAGGCAGGAATAAGTATATATAGGCGAACAAATATTAAGAAAAAATGCATACTAGCAATAAAACATATTTCAACATATACGGGTCAACATATCGTATAAAAAAGGTAAATATACTAACATGTAGCCCTAAAAAATAAGAAAGCACACACACATATAAAAATACTAAATATGCCATGTATGAATTAACTAAAACATAACATGCTTGATACTGAATACTTAGGATAAAAACATAAATATTATATTTAACACATATATACATAAAAACATGAAATACGAGTCATATACGAGGGACATAAAATAAAATAATATCACTATATACGATTATAATACGAACAATAATATTTACAAATAAAATAGGACTGAAATGAAAGAAAAACAAAAGTCAGTGGAGGCAGAAATTAAAGAACAATAATATGTAATTTGGGGACGAAATTGAAAAACAAACAAAACCTATAAAGACCAGAATTGTAATTATACCAAGGGGCAGACCCAAAGTGAAAAATCCAAAAACGCGGGATGATTAAGGACGTAATTTTACCAATTAGAAACTGATTTGGTGTAATTTAGGGACTAAATTGTAACCTTTTAAAAATCGGGGACTGGGGTGTGATTATACCATGCGGCAAGACAAAAATGAAAATGAAAACGCGGTGGGATTAAGTGTGTGATTTACCCATTTCAAAAATAATAATAACTATATAAGGGCTATTTTCAGACCGAAACCAAGTTTTCCCCATTTTCGTTTCATTCTTCAGTTTTCAAATGGCCCGTGTTCATCTTTTTCTCTCATATGTTCTTACAAAACCCAGAATCCGGCGGCCGTCGCGTGTTTCTCCTCCCGCCGACCGCCGCTTAACCTGCGCGCCGTGGCAGTTCCCAAAATACACCAAAACATTCCACTTGTCGTCCTCAATACGAATCCGTGGTTGGATTCAAAGGATACCCTTTATTTTACTCTAGATCTAAGAAATACGAACCCAAAAAAAAATATTTTTTAGACCAAAATACAACTACAAAGGGTCTTCTCTTCCCTTTAGTTCACCAGATCTGACTTGTAGAAGCCGAGAGGTTTGTCACCGAGGGAAGGAAGACCCACAGACAAGGCAGGTAAGACTTACTTCCTTTTTTGTTTCTGTTTTTTTTATTTCGTATATGCATGTAAAGAAACAAGTAAGAAAAAGAGACAAGTGTTTACCAATGGATCCCTTTTTTGATTATCTCGACTAGTTACCAGTTTTTGGTTTTACAAGCTCTCTGTTCCTTTTTTGTTACTACTCTCTCTGTTTTTTTCTTGCTAATCTTTTTTGCTCGCTCGCTAAAAAATTCTACCCCGTTACAACAGCCTCGTTTCATATATATTACTGCCTCTGTTTTTGTTGCAAGTTGTATCTTTTTTTCCAGATCTGACATTTGCTTGTTGTCTTTGGCATAATCTGAACGCGGGGACTGAATATCGGTGCGGTGGCGGTGTGGTCATTCTGCCAGAGGCTAGACGCATTTTCGGCCGCTAGATCAGATCTGATCTAACGGTCGAGATGCCTTGAAGAACGATCGGCCTGGATGAAGCCTCGATCTGATGAGACGGCTTGAGATTTCGCCACGTGGAGCTCCGCAGTCGAGGAGTCGAACGCGCGTGGATCTTACGCGGCGTGGGATATTAAAGCGTCCGCGCGTGGACCACACGCGCGCGTGGCACTCGAACGGTCCATACGTGTGGAGCACGCGCCTGGCAGATATTTTTGACCTTGGTTGCATCGTGGCCGTTAGAACAGATCTTGATCCAACGGCCCACAGTTACCTGCACGTTGTAATTAAATAGGATTCAGATTTGGGCCAAACGGGCCTTGTAATTGGATTTGTAATTGGACTGTAATTTTTATTTGGGTTTAATATATTTGATTTTTTTCATTTTGTCAGCCCAATAATAATAATAGTATAATTATAACAGCAATACATATACATACGAAAATATATACTTATATTACACGATCATTAATTAATATAATATTCTAGTATACGTACGTATAATCATACATATAATTAACATAACATCTAAATATTAATCAAATACGCTCATACTCTAGATACATACGCGACATACATACACCCCTAATACGTATACATAGCTTATACATGCACACACCATCTTATATTAGTAACATTCATATAATAAATATACATGCAATATTAATATATTTACAAGTAAAAATGAGTGATTACAGTTGCCCCTATTTGCTTGTTCTCATGGAATGGGAAACAAAGCAAAGATTCATAAGCACTCATTTTTATCAGACTTCCCTGTTTGTAGCCTTGGAAAAGCGAATTCTTTTGGACATCTCCGCTCTTCCTTGGCTGAATCTTCAGGCTCGTAAGTTCTTCCTATATAGAGCTTCGTCACCTTCCGATCTTGGAGCTACAAGCTCTTTTCGACATAGAACCCTTCGCTCTCATTTTTATCAGACTTCCCTGTTTGTAGCCTTGGAAAAACGAATTTTTTTGGACATTTCCGCTCTTCCTTGGCTGAATCTTCAGGCTCGTAAGTTCTTCCTATATAGAGCTTCGTCACCTTCCGATCTTGGAGCTACAGGCTCTTTTCGACATAGAACCCTTCGCTCTCATTTTTATCAGACTTCCCTGTTTGTAGCTTTGGAAAAACGAATTCTTTTGGACATCTCCGCTCTTCCTTGGCTGAATCTTCAGGCTCGTAAGTTCTTCCTATATAGAACTTCGTCACCTTCCGATCTTGGAGCTACAGGCTCTTTCGACATAGAACCCTTCGGTCTAAGACAATGAAGCTCTGAGTCTTTCCTATATAAGACTCTTTGCTTTTTTGCTTTTGACACAACAGTTTCCTATATAACCCTGTGTCATAGGTGAATTGCTTTGACCGGGAGTTCTTCCTATATAGAATCATGAGTCTTCACCTTGGAGCCTTCAGTCCTTCCTATATAGAACCTTTGGCATCTGGAATCTCATAGCTACAGGTTCTTCCTATATAGAACCTTTTACTCTAAGATAATAAAGCTCGGAGCCCTTCCTATATAGAACTCTTCGCTTTCGACATAGCAGGATTTCCTATATAATCTTGCGTGTCATGGGTGAATTGCTTTGACTGGGAGTCCTTACTATATAGAACTGCGAGTCTTCACCCTGGAGCTGTCAGTCCTTCCTATATAGAACTTTCAGCTTCTGAAACCTCAGAGAGAAGGATTCTTCCTATATAGAACCTCTCTCTAGAGCTTGAAAACATGTGCCTTCATGTAAAAACATTGTCTTCTCATTTGGGATTCACACCGTGATTGTCTCTTTGGATCTGCAGATACCTGTCCGAGATGAAAACAAAATGCTATGACAAATGAATGAATTGACATGCTCCTAATTCTAGTGATGCTTGACTACTCATGATGCATGAGAGTCAATCTCTGGGTGGGCTTGTTTTGGTCCTTATTTGATCTTGACGTTCGTTTTCTCCTTTTTTACGGGCATCGATACCCCGCTCCACTGTCAGGTTCAACCATCTCAACCTTTCTTTTTCTCCAATTATGATTTGGAATTTTAAAGCGCCCTTTCGGGTTTTCACTTTAAAGAGATTTTTTTTTGAGAGGGGTGCCCTTCTGGTTTTCACCCAGGAGATCTCTTTTGTTATCTCGTACGCCTTTCTTGAATAGATAGGACATGTGCCATTGGTTATCCTACCAGGTTGTTTGAAGCTTCCCGCCTTCCCTATCGACAGCCATTAGGGAACTAGAGGACGGAGTTAACATCGTTTTCTTTAATCACCTGCATTTCCAAGGTTAAATCATAGTAATGCTCCGAAATCTCTTGTTTCATTATAAGCCTATGTTATCTTATTTGACTGAAATTGACAAGAAGGCTAGGAATGGATGTTCAAAATACGGTTTTATTATGATTAAGGGTTTGGGATATCTTAAAAAGAAAGGTATGACACACATGAAGATACAAAATCTCTCATTATCCTCGATATGAATGATACATGATCCTGTCAACTGGTGTAGAATTTTTTGCCTGAAGCTTCCTCTTCATGATGTTCATGGGGATACCCTTCTCCTCAGATATTCAACTTTTCAATTTACCCAAGCCGCCCTTTACGAGTTTTCAACTTGGGTCCTTCCTTTGCTTCAAGACGCCCGGTTTCGGGTTTTCGTCCTAAGCTCTCCAAATTTTTTTTTAGAGATAGTATTTCTTGACGGCATCAGAATTTACGGGATTTTTAAGCTCGTCCCCGTCCATTTCTGTTAGGATCAGGGCTCCTCCTGAGAAGGCCTTTTTTACGACGTACGGTCCTTCCCAGTTGGGCATCCATTTACCTCGAGAATCTTTTTGGATAGGGAGGATTCTCTTGAGTACCAGATCCCCTTCTTTGAATTCTCTTGGGCGCACCTTTTTGTTGTAAGCCTGCACCATCCGCTTTTGGTACATCTGACCATGACAAATGGCCTTTAGTCTTTTTTCGTCAATGAGATTTAGCTGGTCGAATCCCATTCAGCTTCTTCCAATTTTACTTTGTTTAAGACTCGGAAAGACGGAATCTCTACCTCAATTGGGAGTATTGCTTCGGTACCATACACCAAGGAGTAGGGTGTTGCCCCTGTTGATGTACGAATGGACGTCCTATAGGCGAAAAGGGCAAAAGGCAACTTCTCATGCCAATCCTTGTAGGTATCCGTAGTCTTCGCTATGATCTTCTTTATATTTTTGTTTGCTGCTTCCACTGCTCCATTCATTTTAGGACGATAGACTGTGGAATTATGGTGTGTTATTTTGAATTGAGTGCACACGTCCTTTATCATTTTGTTGTTCAGATTGGAAGCATTGTCGGTGATGATCCTCTCTGGCAACCCGTATCGACAAATAATTTCCTTCTTTAAGAACTTACAAACCGTAGTCCTGGTGATATTGGCGTAAGACGCTGCCTCTACCCATTTAGTGAAGTACTCTATGGCGACCAAAATGAAACGATGCCCATTGGAAGCTTTCGGATGGATCTGCCCGATAACGTCCATGCCCCACGCTACGAAAGGCCACGGAGAATTCATGGTGTGTAGAGGTGATGGGGGTGCATGAATTTTGTCAGCGTAAATTTGGCATTTGTGGCATTTCCTGGCGTAATCGATGCAATCTCCCTCCATGGTCAACCAAAAATAATTGTATCTCATAATTTTTCGGGCTATAGACAGCCCGTTGGCGTGCGTTCCACAGATCCCATCATGTACTTCAGCTAAGATTTCCTTCGCCTCCCGGGCATCCACACATCTCAGCAATGTTTGATCATGACTTTTCCTATATAGGATCTCCCCATCTAGGACATATTTTGTTGCCATTTTTCTGAGCGCTTTTCTGTCATTGTCGTTTGCCCCTTCTGGATACTTTTGAAGCTTGACATATTGCAGGATATCATAGTACCATGGATTTTCGTCAATCTCTTCCTGTATACTACAACAATGAGCAGGCTTCTCAAATGTCTGCATCTCAATGGGTTTCATTTCTGCCCAAGTGTTTGTTTTAAACATGGATGCCAAGGTTGCCAATGCATCTGCCATCTGATTTTCTTCTCGGGGTAGGTAATTGAAGCTGACCTTTTCGAACTCTTTGACGAGCTCTTGGATCCATTCGTGATATTTAACCAACTTCGGGTCTCTGGTTTCCCACTCCCCGCGTAATTGGTAAATGACTAAGGACGAATCTCCGAACACTCGAAGTTCCCTAACTTTTCTCTCGATGGCTGAGTTCAGTCCCATGATGCAAGCTTCATATTCAGCTATATTGTTTGTGCAAAAGAATTCCAATCTGCTGGTGAAAGGATAATAGACGTCCTCAGGTGAAATTAGCACTGCCCCTATCCCATGTCCGAGGGCGTTAGAGGCTCAATCGAAGTAAAGTTTCCATGACTTATCATCTGAAATCTCTTCTTCAGTTGTAATGCACATCAAGTCTTCGTCTGGAAAACTAAAGTTCAATGTCTCATAGTCATCCGAAGCACGACTAGCTAGGAAATCCGCTACGGCACTCCCCTTTACGGCTTTCTGATTAACATATACGATGTCAAATTCGGATAAGAGCATCTGCCATCGGGCCATCCTTCCCGTTAGCGCCGGCGCTTCCATTAGGAACTTTAATGGGTCTAGCTTGGATATCAACCAGGTAGTATGGTACAACATGTACTGTCTGAGCCGCTTGGTAGCCCAAACTAGAGCACAACACAGCTTCTGCACTGGCGGGTACCGTGTTTCGTAATCATTGAATTTCCTACTTAGGTAATAGATGGCCTGCTCCTTTTTTCTTGACTCATCGTGTTACCCCAGCACACATCCCATTGAATTCTCGAAGACTGTTAAGTAGAGGATTAGTGGTCGACCAGGCACTGGTGCGACTAAAATTGGAGCATTTGTCAGGTACTTTTTGATCTTTTCTAGGGCTTTTTGACATTCTTCATCCCACACGCCAGGATTATTTTTTCTAAGAAGTCTGAAGACCGGGTCGCATTGATTGGTTAATTGGGAAATGAAACGAGAGATATAATTCAGCCTCCCCAGGAAACCGCGAACTTTCTTCTGTGTGCGGGGTGGTGAAAGGTCCTGGATGGCTTTCACTTTATCTGGGTCAATCTCAATCCCTCTTCTGCTTACTACGAACCCTAGGAGTTTTCCAGAAGTAACGGCGAAGGTACATTTGGCAGGATTGAGCCTCTGTTGGTACTTCCGTAGTCTTTGGAATAGTTTTCTCAAGTTCTGTAGGTGCTCTTCCTCTGTTCGAGACTTGGCAATCATATCGTCCACGTATACTTCTATTTCTTTGTGCATCATGTCATGGGAAAGAGTCACCATTGCCCTTTGGTACGTTGCCCCTGCGTTCTTTAGCCCAAACGGCATCACTTGATAACAAAAAGTCCCCCACATGGTTATGAATGTGGTTTTCTCCATGTCGTTAGGATCCATCTTTATCTGGTTGTATCCTGAGAAGCCGTCCATGAAGGAAAACCATGAATGTCCTGCGGTGTTGTCAACCAGCGTGTCAATATGTGGCAAAGGGAAGTTGTCTTTTGGGCTAGCTCGATTTAGATCCCTGTAATCTACACACATACGAACTTTCCCGTCTTTCTTCGGTACTGGTACAATGTTTGCAACCCACTCGGGGTATTTGGCTACCTCCAAGAATCCAGCATCAAATTGCTTTTTCACTTCTTCTCAGATTTTTAACATCTCTGGCCTCATTCTCCGAAGTTTTTGCTGTACTGGTTTGCACTCCGATTCTGTTGGCAATTTGTGCACCACTATGTCGGTGTTCAATCCCGGCATATCTTGATAAGTCCAGGCGAAGACATCATTGAATTCCTGAAGCAGGGCTATCAGTTCATGCTTGGTTTTTGAGGAAATAGTCGTTCCTATTTTTATTTCTTTTCTCGCTTCTTCAGTCCCCAAGTTGAGAATTTCCGTTTCTTCTTGGTGGGGCATAATCTGCCTTTCTTCGTCGTCCACCATTCTCTTTAACTCTTCCGGGACCTCAATTTCTATTTCATCATATCCTCCCTCAATTTCCTCTGAGACCTCAGGGCATTCGAAATTTACTCCAGGATTGGATCCGGCATCATTCATATCGTCAATCATGAGTGACCTGCATTAAATGAGAATGAATTGCATTGGGAAAGAGACGGCTTTACATGAAGGGAATGAATATGAAGAGTGCATGAATGGAATAAATGAGACTTTGGTCATTTTTAAGAAAGTGAGGATATTTTCATTTCAATCAAAATGTTAACATAGGTGCCCCATACAAGAGATCCCCATTGTCTATGGGTAAAAACAAAAGGTTGATTCGGAGCATTACTCTGATCTATTCCTAAAAACTACAGGTAGATCAATGCAGCTTGATTATCGAAAGTGTTTCCCGGGATGGCAAGGCGGATGTCGGTCAACATTTTGCTACCTCGGTCCTTTTCAGCTATCATGTTGATGTACATCCTTCAAATGATTTCTTGAGCATTTCCTCTGGTTAAGTTCATCATTTTTCTTCATTGTCTCTCCAATATCTTGTCCTCGGCTGGTAGAACCCTCCAGGAGATGAAAGTGGCTTTCAAACTAGGAAAGGACATCGACCTCCACGGAATGTCTTCTCCTTTAGATCCGGCTTTTCTTTGCTCCTCTTTTCTCTTATATTCTTCTTTCTTCTGTTGGACACTTGGTTGGTAACCCAGCCCAAACGATCCTTCTTGGTTATCATATTCTTGGGTCTCGGGTTTCCTTGTAATTTCTTTTCCCACCCTTTTCCTATTTTGGCTCCTCGGCCCCGAGTTTTCGCGACGGTCATCTTGGTACAATTAGATAACCTGGGGGTAAGGGATCCGCTTCCTTCAAAACGAATGTGGTATTTACTAGTTCTAATGCTCGGAACAAGCATTCTGCGGCATCTTCATCATTTTGAATATAGGGGGTGTCTGATGTCACGGAAGCAACAAATTCATGCTCTGCTTCTACGGTGACCAATTTGCCTTCAACTACAAATTTTAATTTTCGATGCAATGATGATGGGACAACTCTGCGCGAGTGGATCCAAGGTCTTCCCAATAAGCGGTGTAAGATGGTTTTATGTCCATCACCACAAAATTGATCACATATTGGTTGGTCCGATCAATAGGGGCACCTCAATTTTCCCCATTGTTCCTTTTTGCGTGCCATCAAAGGCTCTTACTGAGTTGTAGCAAGGCTTTAGGTGCGAACCATCTATTGGCAATTTTGCGGGGTTACCATAGGCAAGACATTTAATGCTGACCCGTTGTCGATCAAGACGCTGTAATACATACCCTTTGCGGTGGGTAGTAATGTTAAGGGCTTTGGTAGACCCCATTCCTCCCTCGGGATCTCATCATCACTGAACGTGATATGATTATAGCGATAATATGCCCTACTATCGTGTCGAGGTTTGTTCTGAAATGTCCTGGGGCACAAAAGTTTGATTCAGCACCTTCAATAGCGTCTCTCGATGCTTCTCGAACTCAAGAGTAATTCCAAAGACTTTGTGATCTGGCGGTTGTTTCGTAGTTGTTCCACTACGTGTACTCGCTATGTCTCAAGAACTTTAGAAATTCTTTGGCCCGGGCCTCGATTTCGGTTCATTTATCTTTTGGGAGGTTATTCTCCAAATATCTGCGTAGGGCTAATCGCTGTATTCTTCCCCTATCTTTTTCATTTGCTCTCAAAGCCTCGGAGGAATAACATCGGCCGCTCCTTGTGAAATGGCTTGCTTCACCAACGTTCACATTGTTTCGCTTTGTTGATCTTCCAGCGTAGACTCTTTTACCACCTTTCGTGTTCTGATTTTTCTGGCATGGTCACATTCGGCATAATTCCGTGGAATTTGTCGCATGTCTTTGAATGGGAATGGAGATGGTGCTGTAATGACGATCTTGGGATTTATTTTGCTGGTTTCTCCTTGGGAGACACCTGCATTCCCTATCCTGGGAGAGATGATAAAAGGTCTATCCTTCTCGTATCTAGTTTTGGGGCTATCTGTCATGTGTACGTCTGATCCCTTCCCCATGGGTTCCTCAAAGAATTCAATTTGTTTTTCATTCATCAACTTCTGCACCAATTTCTTGAACTCTTCGCATTCTTGAATATCATGCCCTTCAGTCTGATGGAATTCGCAATATTTTCCGCATTCTTTCTGCCTTATTATCATGCCTTTGTTGATCACACGGGCCATGCATAATTGTTGAAATACCCACCGTAAAGAAGACTTGACTTCTGACACGTCATCCTTTATCCTCCTGGTAAAGCATTCTTCTATGACGTTTACCCCTCTGTTCCCATGATTAGGCAGCGGGTTGTTGGCTACGCTAGGCTCTTCAAACTTCAATATCCCGGAATCGATTAAGTTCTGTACAAGCTTTTTGAAGGCAAGACAGTTCTCAGTGGGATGTCCAGGGGTACCGCCGTGATAGTCGCAATGCGCGCTTGGATTATACCAAGGCGGGAAGGGTGGATTGACAGGATTAACGATGTATGGTCGGACCAAGTCTGCTTCATACAACTGGGAATAAAGCTCTGAGTATGAAACAGGTAGGGGAGTGAAAGTTCTCCTCTCTTTATCCTTTCTGGTGACTCTCTCATCTCTTTGATTCGAATTTTGTGTTTTTCCCACAAGTGCTTGTGGCTGTGAGACTGTGAAGTTCTTCGGGGCGGTATAGGCGCTGGTGGTGTTTACTTCATTTCTCTTGTTGTACTCTTCAGACCCTTCCCCACCATCAATTCTGCCGCTCTTAATTGCCAGTTCGAGAGACTCCCCAGTCCTGATCAAGTCGACAAAACTCTGTGTTGTGTTATTAATGAGGCGATCGAAGAGTGCCCCTTTCAGAGTGTTGACAAGTAATGGCGTGATTTCATGCTCCGGGATAGGTGGCTGGATTTGGGCGGCCATTTCTCTCCACCTTTGGGCATATTGTCGCAAGCTTTCATTGGACTTCTGCCTCATATTTTCTAGCATAATTCTGCTAGGGATCATGTCTGTTACATGTTTGTATTGCTCGGAAAATGCTTTAGACAAATCTTTCCATGTCTTGACATTCGCTTTGCTTAACTGAGTATACCAACGTAACGCCGCTCCAGTTAGACTATCCTGGAAACAGTGGATCAGTAGCTTTTCATCTTTATGGTAAGCCGCCATTTTTCTGCAATACATCGTTATGTGTACAGAAGGACATGTGGTTCCGTCATATTTATCGAACTCCGGCGTTTTGAATTTTGGCGGCAAGACAAGATCGGACACCAGACTTAGGTCGCTAATGTCGTTTCCTGATTCTTCATTTGATTGTAACGCTTTAAATTTTTCTTCCATGAGGCGAAATCTTTCTTCCCACTTTCTTTCTACCTCATTCCGGATCTTTTCGACCATGTTTAGGTCCGGCACTTCTTCTTCATAAAGTGCTTTGGTATCAAGGGGTTGAGTCTCAGGTGCCCCTACTTGAAAGCTGGAAGACATTCCTGTAGGGTCAATATACACCCTCCTAGCCTGGTTTGGTGCAGTTGGTTGAACCTTGTAGTGAGCCGGGGTACCTTCTGGCTCTGGGATATTTTCTCCTTCTACTTGTTTTCCAAGACTTTTTGCCAGCAATGCCGTTATGTCAGATACTATTGATGTTTGTGACTGTGCAATCTGATCACTAAGGCTTCTTTGGGCCTCTTCAAGCCTTATCTCAAGCTCCCTTTGCCCTCTTTCTAGACTGATTATTCTTTCTTCCATGAGCTTTCTTTGTAGCCGGGTAAAGTATAGGTGATGAATGATTGCGGGTTAACACAATGGATCCCACAATATTCATATTGTTAATATGGTTGCAAAAAATAAATGCATGTACAATGATGCAAATGTTATGATGTAAATGCAAAAATGCATGCAGACAAGGTACTGATTCCGCTGGTAATCACCCTTTTGAATTACTTTCACGGGAATTAAAGGGTCTTGATTACAACAAAATTTGTGTTACAAAGTAAAGATCCCTAGTACAAAAGATCTAATTATAACACAGAATCCTATAGATAGATTCTAGCTCTATCTCCTAACTTTCCAATTGCCTTGAGCAGCTTGAGGAACCTAGGAGCTTCTTCCATTCCCGGGGCTATAAAAGGTCGGAGTGTCTCAGCCTCGATAGCTAAATCATTTACGTGTCTGGCGACTCGTTGTATGTCCACCATTAGATTTGCGTAGTCTTGGTCTCATCCCTGTACCATTCGAGCAGCGTCGCGTAATCTCTTTCGCCAATAGGTGTCCCCTCCGCTGCCGCTTCCTCGAACACATTAATTCTTTCCTTATAATCCTCCACAATCGCTTCGAGGATCCGATTCGTGCTTGTAACACACCCACTTCAAGCGTTCTCTTTCTTGCAGCTCGTGAAATTATTCTGTGGCAAAGTACATTGAAGTGAGTGTTCGACTTCCTCTACCTTTCCTTTTAATTCATCATTTTGACTTTGGCTTTGCCCCATTTTTTGAAAGTGTGTCATCGTCACAGTTTCTGCATCTCTAACAGTCTATTTCGGCTATTCATGGATTTTCTTTTCCATACGGCGACACTTTCTCTCTCATGATGAACAGCCTGTTTTCCCCTGCTGATTTCTTGTCTGAACCTTTCTTTCTCTTGATCAATGGCCTTCTTGGCGGACCGTTTTTCTTCCTCCATAGCCAAACGGTAGCTTTCAATCTCTTTCTCGATCGCTCTTTTGTTAATTTCTCGCTCTTCTTCCACCAAACGGATGCCGTTCATTCTTTCTCTTTCCACAGCTATGAACTGACTCCGGCCGGCCTTTTGTATTTTTGCCTGTAATAGGAGGGCATCTTTTTGATAAAGAGTGTTCTTGTCACTCAAATCTGCATTTAATTTCTTCAGTTGCCTAATGATCCCATCCCGCTCGTCAACTTCTAAGCTTGCTTTATAGAGCTCGCTCACATGTTGGGTCTGTTGGATGTCCATTTTCTTTTTAACTTCTTCGAGTTCACTCCTTAAGATATCGGCTTCGGACGGTACCACCCTTGTGAGCTCTTCGAGTGACACTGTTGGTCCTTGATCAGATTCAGGAATCACATTATTAACCCTCAAACGTCTCCAAAGATCGTAATCTGGGGTAGTCATGTGCTCGATATCTCCTTCCACCCTGATCCGATAACAGTGATCCCAGGCCCTCATGATGGTCTGAATTTTTCCTTTGAATTCTCCTTTGAAAAGAAATTCAGTTTGGCTTAATCTGGCGGTATTAGGAATGAACTGTCGTGATCCGAACTGTCGAGACACTAAAAGTGGAGCACAAGCGATCCCTCCATGTAATCCTAACATCATCAGCCAGTTGAAGTCACCACAACTGTATAGAAAATAATTAACTTTTCCGAGCCATGGGACCCTCCATGCTATGTCCTCATCTCGAATGTTCCTGAAGAAACTGGTCCACATTTTTGTTTTCAAATCTTCTCGCCATTCCTTTGCTAAGTATTCTCGTAAAGGCGAAAAACCTTGGAAGGATATCCCCGGCAGGACCCGCGTCCGTGTCTTCCACATGTGACTCTGGATCCATACTTGTAATAGTTGTGCGCAGCCTCGAAAACGTCATTCTTCATGCTTCCGGCTAGCGTTTAAAGAAATGAAAGTCTCGACCAAGATTGCTGGTACCGGGTTTGCTCTCCGTTTCACCCGCTCAAACAAATCCAGAATGGCTATATCAATGTTCCCGAGTACTCTGGGAAAGATCACCAAGCCATATATTCCTAAAGCAAATAAGTCCATTTTCTTTGCCTCGTCTGGATGTGTTGATATGATGTCCCGAATACTCTCCCATGCAAAGACTGTATTATCTCCTCGGATTTGAAGGAGGCCACTAACCCAATCGTCACTCATTCCTGCAAAGGTCTTGAGTTTAGCAGTGTAATTCTGATTCCTTGGAGGCTTCGCGTAGATCCAATCTTCCTGAATATTTTTCTGGTTAAGTAAAGCAGTGTACTCTTCTACCGTAGGCATCATGTCCTGCCCATTGAAGGTGAAGCAGCAAAAAGCCGGATTCCAGAACTGGACTATAGCTCGGAGTAGGGGCTGGTTAATCCGAACATATAATAGCTGTGCAATGTCGCCATAACTATCGCTAAATAAGCCTTGTAGTCTTCGGTCCCATCTTTCCCAAATGCTTTGAAGATCCCACAAGTCGTTCTGTTGGAGACTCACATAGGTGTATCCAGCTATTACGCGTTCGTTAAGCGTAGACTATCCCCTTGGATTTTTTCTGGTTGACCTCGACCAATGTCCGTGACAAATTAAGCTCTTCTTTCCTAAGACACCTTTTTCCATAGTGAAAGACTTTCGATCAGGCAAACCACTTGATCCAAGACCTTTATGCGATGCAAATGCAATGATGTATGAGAAAAAGAACAAAAAGCGAAAAGAAAAACAAGTCGATGCGGATAAAATTGATAAATATATAAATAAAATGACAAAATTAAACAGAATAAACACATAAAACAACCCTATTTATCCCGTCTAAAACCTAAGGTTATCCGCATGGCTCTAACAGGGTAGGTTTCTATGTTCTCTACATGCAGTTTTGGTTCTAGGAGGTACCCGAATTGTCCTTGCTGTCCTCTACTAAGAGTAGCAAGGCCCCCGATCATCACCCATTATAGGCTCTTTTCAACCGGGTTCAATTCAGGGGGACCCATTCGCTTATGCCCGTACGAAGGAACGATATCCTTACGAAAGCATAAGGTACTCGAGCCCCGAAGGTACTTGCTAGGCCCATACGGGAGAACGATATCTCCACGAAAGCATTAGCGTTTTCCCCCCACTTAAAAAGGACGGGTTTATATGCCATATTTTAAATGCGTTAAAATAAACGCGCAATTATAACCGAATGTTAGTTTAATAGTCACTTTAATCCAGAACTTCCAATATTAGTAAAGCGGTAATTATTTTAAAAGCTTGACTCTCATTTGTTTTTTTTTTGAAAAAACAAAAATAGTCCCCAACGGAGTCGCCATCTGTAGCGATGGTCTTTTTTCGCTAAAATATCGCTAAAATAAAAACGATGTTTTTTGAAAGGTGTGTTTGAAAGGTGTTTGGATATAAAATATTTATTCCGTGGGGTTTACAAAAACCTTATAAAAATGGAGTCGCCACCGGCCACGTAGGTAGGCCGGACACCACAAAACCAGAGATTCAAAAGACAGGGTTCGGGAGTCGGTTACGGATGGGGAAGGATTAGCACCCCCACACCGCCCAAAAACTGGTACTTTAATAATTACCGCTTTATTAATATTGGATTTTCCAGATTAAAGTGACGATTATTTTAAATTTCGGTCATGATTGCGAATATATTTTAAAGGTCCCGTTATCCGAGAATAAACGCCCAACCACTATCACTACGTTTGATACTGGCCCCGCTTACGCTCGGATAAAAGGACACCGCATTAACAATTTATATCTCGATATGCAATTTTAATGGCAAAAATATAAAACATGGTAAAACATTTAAATTTAGTAAAGATTGACATACCAGAATACTAATTTAACATGAGTGATATTTTAGACTAAAACATGTGTATATATACATATTACTCTAAATAATAGATAAAAATAATTATAATATGTCAAAATATCAAGGCAGGAATAAGTATATATAGACGAACAGATATTAAGAAAAAAATGCATACTAGCAATAAAACATATTTCAACATATACGGGTCAACATATCGTATAAAAAAGGTAAATATACTAACATGTAGCCCTAAAAAATAAGAAAGCACACACACATATAAAAATACTAATATGCCATGTATGAATTAACTAAAACATAACATGCTTGATACGAATAACCGGATAAAAACATAAATATTATATTTAACACATATATACATAAAAACATGAAATACGAGTCATATACGAGGGACATAAAATAAAATAATATCACTATATACGATTATAATACGAACAATAATATTTACAAATAAAATAGGACTGAAATGAAAGAAAAACAAAAGTCAGTGGCAGAAATTAAAGAACAATAATATGTAATTTGGGGACGAAATTGAAAAACAAACAAAACCTATAAAAACCAGAATTGTAATTATACCAAGGGGCAGACCCAAAGTGAAAAATCCAAAAACGCGGGATGATTAAGGACGTAATTTTACCAATTAGAAACTGATTCGGTGTAATTTAGGGACTAAATTGTAACCTTTTGAAAAATTAGGGGGACTGGGACTGTGATTATACCATGCGGCAAGACAAAAATGAAAATATTGAAAACGCGGTGGGATTAAGTGTGTGATTTACCCATTTCAAAAATAATAATAACTATATAAGGGCTATTTTCAGACCGAAACCAAGTTTTCCCCATTTTCGTTTCATTCTTCAGTTTTCAAATGGCCCGTGTTCATTTTTTTCTCATATGTTCTTACAAAACCTTAGAATCCGCGCGGCCGGCCGCCGTGTTCTCCGCCGCCGGCCGCCGCTAACCGGCGCCGGTAGGCTCCCAAAATACACCAAAACATTCCCCTTGTCGTCCTCAATACGAATCCGTGGTTGGATTCAGAAGATACCCTTTCTTTTACTCTAGATCTAAGAAATACGAACCCAAAAAAAAAAAAATATTTTTAGACCAAAATACAACTACAAAGGGTCTTCTCTCCCTTTAGTTCACAGTGATCCGCTTGTAGAAGCCGAGAGGTTTGTCACCGAGGGAAGGAAGACCCACAGACAAGGCCGGTAAGACTTACTTCCTTTTTTGTTTCTTTTTTTTTATTTCGTATATGCATGTAAAGAAACAAGTAAGAAAAAGAGACAAGTGTTTACCAATGGATCCCTTTTTTGATTATCTCGACTGGTTACCAGTTTTTGGTTTTACAAGCTCTCTGTTCTTTTTTTGTTACTACTCTCTCTGTTTTTTTCTTGCTAATCTTTTTTGCTCGCTCACTAAAAAATTCTACCCCGTTACAACAGCCCCGTTTCATATATATTACTGCCTCTGTTTTTATTGCAAGTTGTATCTTCTTTTCCAGATCTGACATTTGCTTGTTGTCTTTGGCATAATCAACGCGGGATGAATATCGGGCGCGTGGCGGTGTGGTCATTCTGCCAGAGGCCAGACGCATTTTCGGCCGCTAGATCAGATCTGATCTAACGGTCGAGATGGCTTGAAGAACGATCGGCCTGGATGAAGCCTCGATCTGATGAGACGGCTTGAGATTTCACCACGTGGAGCTCCGCAGTCGAGGAGTCAGAACGCGTGGATCTTACGCGCGCGTGGGATATTAAAGCGTCCGCGCGTGGACCACACGCGCGTGGCACTCGAACGGTCCATACGTGTGGAGCACGCGCTGGCGATATTTTTGACCTTGGTTGCATCGTGGCCGTTGGATCGGATCTTGATCCAACGCCCCACGCTACCCGCACGTTGTAATTAAATAGGATTGATTTAGGCCAAACGGGCCTTGTAATTGGATTTGTAATTGACTGGTGTTTTTTTTTATTTGGGTTTAATATATTTGATTTTTTTCATTTTGTCACCAATAATAATAATAATAGTATAATTATAACAGCAATACATATACATACGAAAATATATACTTATATTACACGATCATTAATTAATATAATATTCTAGTATACGTACGTATAATCATACATATAATTAACATAACATCTAAATATTAATCAAATACGCTCATACTCTAGATACATACGCGACATACATACACCCCTAATACGTATACATAGCTTATACATGCACACACCATCTTATATTAGTAACATTCATATAATAAATATACATGCAATATTAATATATTTACAAGTAAAAATGAGTGATTACAAAGACATATACACATGAATTTTAAAAAATTAAATAAAAATAACAAAGTATATGAAAAAACATAACATAACTTAATGAGCACAAAGGATAAGCACAAATATGGAAAGAGAAAAAAAAAAACATGCTTCCAAAATTTAAATAAACTAATCCTAACATGCTTGAGCATATGCATATAAAAAAAAACCACAAAAACCACACGTGCATGACATGCATGTAATGTGATATTAAACTAATTAAACCTAAGCAACAAGCTAAAAACTAATACTTAACATATGACACAACTTAAAATAAAATAAAACATGCCATTAACTAACATATATCATAATGTACAAAATGAAAAAAAGAAGAAAACATGCTAACATGGACATGAATGTACGAATTAAATTAACCATAACAACAAAACATATAATAAGAACACATAAATTAAAACCCAAAACATAATATCACAAATATGAAAACATACTAAGACGATGCAAACATGCTAAAGAGAAGTAATGACATGAATATTTAAAAATAATAAAAGGGGACTAAAATGAACAACATGTAAGGTGCAAATGCAAACAACTAGAAGTAAAGGACTAGAAATAAAAAACAAATAATAAAAACAGCAATGACCAAATTGAATAAAAAGCAAAATAAAAGTGCAACATTGACATAAAAAACAAAAAATGAAGCGGGAACACAGGGTAGGGACTGATTGGTAATTAAACGATATGCAGAAATAAAGGCGGGGTGAATCTTAGGGGACCTGGCATGAAATTTTCCCATTTTTGTGAAGCATGGACACCAAACGGTGTCGTTTTTAGCCAACCGGCTAAACACTTAAATATGGTCATTATTTTTTTTAAACCAGGTTTAATAAAACCAAAAAACCCTAAAGGTTTTCAACCCTCATCCTCTCACTATGCTCACATTCAAGCGGCGCTGCAACAAGGAAGAAGGTCGATCATCGGCGTTAGCCTCACGGCGGAGATGTTACGACGGCGGCGGCTTCGGACCGAGCAGGTAAGACCCGAATACTTTCTTTTTTTGTTTTGACTCGAAATAAAAAGGAAAAAAAAGATTTTTTAGAAAAGAAAATAAGAAATATTTAAACCTTCAACTTTCTTGTATTGATCTCCAATTTCTTACAAAGTTTCTTCTTTTTCTTCAGATTTTTTTGAACCCCGAAATTCCCCTCTACTCTCTATTTTTTTTTAAACTCCGCCCCTCATATATCTCACTGAATCCTCTTTTATCCCATAGATTTTTTTATTACAACATGCAATAATAATAAAATTAGATCTGATCTTTACTGTTGATGAGTAATTGATTGGATATGAAATCTGAGAACCCATGCTTGATCTGACTTGTTTATTTGTTTCTTGCATGTTTGGTGAGGACTAGTGAGGGGTGGCATGCACGGCGGCAGAGGGTTTTCACCTTAGAGTTCATTTCCTTTCTTTTTTACTATAGGTTGCCTTGCATTCTGGCTATGTACTGATGTTCATTTTCTGTTCAAGAATGTTTGATCCTCCAAAACTCCTTGAAAATGAGATTTCTTGAATGAAGCACTACGAATACATTTCTGGGAATTCTTGTGATTGGCACGCCTATATGAAATGTTATTCTTTCTTTCTTCTTTTCTCTTCTTTTTTTCTTTTCTTATTTTTCACTTTTTCTCTTGGATCGCTCTAGACTGTCTATATTTTGGGTTTTCACCCTAGAGGTCACTTTCTTCTTCTGTACCTTCATATCAGTGTATTTTGGTTGGATATTGATGCCAGCATGCTCAGGCAGACTACTCTTTTTCTTCATTTTCAGGATCACTCTAGACTTTCAACTGATAATATCCCAAAAATAGATCAATTTTAGAGAACACTGTAGCACCTTTTAATTGATTGAACAAATCTTCTATTCTCGGCAAAGGATATTTGTTCTTAATGGTGAGTTGGTTTAATTGTCTATAATCAATGCAAAGCCTCATGGAACCATCTTTCTTCTTCACAAATAATACTAGAGCTCCCCAAGGTAAGAGCTTGGTCTAATGAAGCCCTTGTCTTGGTTCTCTTGTATTTGATCTTTGAGTTCTCTAAGTTCAATCGGAGCCATACGATAGGGTGCAATGGAGACTGGTGTCGATCTTGGTTGAACCTCGATTCTAAATTCCACTTCTCTTGTAGGGGGTAAACCCGAGAATTCCTCAGGAAAAACATTAGAAAATTCAGATACAGTTAAAACTGATTTGAATGACTTCTTAGATTCATTCAAATGAGATAGAGAAGCAAAAAGGGTCACTTGTTCGAATGGTTCCTTGCTTAGTAAGGCAATGGAATTTTCCCAAAACTCATAAAGGTATAATATCTTCTTAGTACAATCTAACCAAGCCCTATGTTTACCCAACCAATCAATCCCCAAAATAAGATCAAAGTCAGAAAAGGGTAGTACCAAAAGGTCAGCAGGGAAATGTATGTTCTGAATAAACAAATGACAACTTTTACATATTTGATTTATGGTTACTTTATCTCCAAGTGGGTTGGTAGCTATGAGTTCACCAATTAAAGGTTCTATCCTTAGGCTAAGCTTTGCAATAAGAAAAGAACTTATAAAAGAATGGGTTGAACCCGAATAAAAAAGAGCATAAGCAGGATATGTATCCAAGAGTATTGTACCTGCAATTACGTCAGGTGACTCCTCTTCTTCACGCCCTCGAATATGATAGACTTTAGTAGGTGCTCGGGATTCTTGATAGGTAGCATTAGATCCTTGGCCCTTGGTCTTTCTATAGCTCCCCGAGTAGACTTGTTTCGGCCCTTTTCCTCTAGGAGAAGGATTCAAATTTGATCCCCTCGATACATGAGAAGGCAACTTGTTGGGACTTTGAGGACAATCTTTGATAAAGTGTGTAGTCTCCCCACACAGAAAACAAGCGTTGGATTGCTTTCTACAAATCCTTGAATGTTGCTTTTAACATATGTTGCAGCTGAGAGTTGAAATTCTCTCCCATTATTTCCAGTGCTATTGATAGATGCAGTTGATGTCGCACCCTTACCCAAAGATTGAGGGTTGGGTATAAAATTTCCCATTGAAGAATTACTGAAATTGGGAGAATTCCCTCCATGATGATTTTGCTTCTTATTATGCCAATATGGCTTATGGTCATCCTGATGCCTTTTATCACCCTTAAACGAATTCCCTTTTTTTCTTCTTCGTAATCTTCATTTTAGCTTATGTAGCTATCACTCGGTTAACCAAGTCTTGGAAGTCCGTAATCTCGAGAGCAGTAAACATCAGACTTAATTCATCGTTGAGCCCATCGATGAACATTCGACATTTGTCTTCTTCTTTCTTAATGAATTCTCATCCATACTTGCAATACTTGCAAAATTTACTAACGTATTGTTCAACTGGTTTACCTCCTTGCTTCAGATACAAAAATCGCTTCTTACATTCAGCAAGGTATTGGTCATTAATATATTTCTTTTTAAACTCCTTGAGAAATAATTCCCAAGTGATTTTTTCCGCTGAAGCAACAAGAATTGTGGTTTCCCACCAGCTAAGTGTTTCTCCAGCTAAAAGAGCTACTACACACTCTAACTTGTGTTCGTCTGAACATTGTAATTGTTTAGTCAAGATCCTCACTATAGACTCTAACCAAAACTCAGCTTCTTCAGGTCTTTCTTCATTAGCCCCGGTAAAAGTATAAGCTCGATGCTGAGCTAGCTTATCTATTGGAGCTTTTACCGATACTACTACCGGAGGAATGAGAGGAGTAGGAGGATTCTGTTGAATGGGATCGATTACCGGGACTTCTTGTTGAACTTGTTGAGGTTCAGAGGCTTATGGAGGATCTTGGTTCATCCTCACACTTCATCTTTCATTGGAGGAGCCGGTTGGGCTTTCATTATCCTTCCCCAACCTTGTTTTAGACATTCTAAAATAAGAGTAAAAGAAGCTTGGTCAGATCTAAATCACCATAGACTAACTCCTAGGTGGCACTAAAGCAAACCACAAAATGTAAACTCTTAGCTTGGCCCTAAGATCAAACAACCTATAGCTCTTATTACCAAAATGTAACGTCCTAAACCGGGCCTAAAAGAAAACTGATTCTAGAGAGTTAACGGAAACCTTTCGATTAAACATATTTATGCATGGCGAGTACATTATTTTAGCAAACAAAAATCTTTCTTTAAGATCAAACATACATTCGATTAGACTATGTAATTACTAAGACAAGAAAAGAATTTCACTTCCACGGTCTTCTAACAAAGGTCGAGTAATGGAAGTCTTTAGTTGCTAGCTCTAAACATGACTCTTCAAGCAAACAACTATTACAATATTAAGTCTATAATTTCTTGTCTTTTAACAAGTCGTGTTTAGACTCATTAGTTACACTAGAAGAGTAGTTAAAACATGAAAGTATAGTTACCTAATATGCCTATAAATTTTTTATATTAGAATCTCTTTTAAATCACACAAGCATCAATTACACATCCACATTACCAATGTATTCATTTAAGCCATTAAGCACTTGTCCATTAGAATTCATACTCATGTATTCACATCCTTCTAGGTTATATCTATCATCCAACTCTTTATCTAAAAGCAACTACCATCATACGCAAGCAACCATACAAACATATAATTGGGCTTTACAGACCATAAGAACATCATTTAAAGTTCATATATCTTATCTATAGTGCCACCATCCTAGGAGTCCTTAAGTAAATACAAAACATACTCTTAACACAACAGTGACCTGATCAAGCCCCTTGCAATGTGGACTTCCAAAAAGTTAACCTGAAAAGGTAGTGGAGAGACGGATTAAGCAAAAGCTTTGTGAGTGGGTTTTAAACACGCCATAGAAAATCCTAACATGATGTCCCTAACACTACTTTTACAATTTAATAGGCAATAAATCGAGGAATCAAAGTCATGTTTCAATCGAAGAGTTACCAGGAAAGATCATCATTATATCATTAAATCAATTAACTAGATCATCCCTTAGCATTGGAAGCATCAATTAAATTACCATAATGATACAATTTCAAAGGCACAGTAAGCATACTCATTTAAGTAAGTTATCGACCTTACTAGCATACTACTTAAACTTTTTAGTATAAAACAATCATTGGATATCATAATTTCAACCTTTCCTTAGTTTCTAGGTTATAAACCTATGTAACATTACATGTCAGACAAAAATGTTCATTCTTTACACATATCAATTCTTTTTACAAATCAAACATGTAGTCATTTCACATATTCCATTGAATAGTACATTTTTAAATTAGCCTTGTGATTCGATGTCCCAGTCTAGATACACGAGTCCTCATCCAACTGTCGCCCATAACAATAAGTACCCAAGGTACCGGTCAAACCCTTCATCTATCGCCAAGTGACCAATATGCATCCAGGGACCACTGTCTCGGACCTTAGTCCACCCTGACACTGAGCTTTATGGACTCTATGGCATGCCAACTATATCTACGACTGACTCGAAACCAAGGCTTACTTTATTCATTATACTTTTAATCAATTTTAGCATAGCTCATTTCACATTGCACCTCGCGTGCCTTTACCCTTTTTAAAATAGGGTCCAACTTGTTCAATTTGAAACCATTTTCCAAACATAACAACATCATAGACTCATGGCCAAAACATTCATCATTCATGCTTGACTTTATTCAAAGAGACATTAATTTTCATGGTTAACACAGGTATATAGTTATTCTTTCACATAATTTCATTGTCATTTGTATTCAGAATTGACACAGAACATAACATCAAGATGTTATCAAGTCAAGCATCATCATCAAAATCGGCCATTCGAAATAATTTCTGCTACTAATTACTCACTACGATTCAAATTGTTCATAAGTAAATTACTTACCTTGATCCCCAACCAGCATTGCTAATTATAAACATGTACATATCATGCAATTCTTTAAGGTAAATTTAATAACAATGATTCCCAAAAAGGTCGCTACTCTTTTCTATGACTTAAAACCACACTCACAATTTATTTCTCAAGCTATTGGTTATCCCGGATGACAATTCCACTTTGTTTGTTAGAGTTCCGATAAACTTTAGTCCCTTTTTTCTTCGATATCCCCTTGATCTTTAAAGCTTTAACAAAAATTCAAATACTAGAATTCAATCTGAACAACAATGGTTTCTCCTTTCCTTTCGATTAACTCTTTCTCTCTCAAACCTAAAGATTTTCGGTTTTGCCTTTTAGGGAGGAAGAAGATAGAACTACTCCTTACTCTCCCTCTTTGATCTAGCTAGACAAGGACACATGCTCATGTCCACAATTTTTTTAAAGTCACCATGCAATCCTTTCGTTTACATTATCAAGCAAAGAGGTCATTTTTAATTCGATCACTTACATTAACCTTTATTCGGTTTTAGTCCCTATTTCCTTTAATCCATTATAACCATCTCTAATTCTTTTAATTAATTCTAACATGTTTCTAATCCTTTTAATGGGATATTACAATTCCCTCCCCCTTAAAGAAAATTCATCCCCGAATTTACCTATAAGAAAGAGTTATGGATATTGTTTTCGCATCATTGCTTCTGGTTCTCATGTAGCTTCTTCGATCTTGTGATTCCTCCAGAGCACTTTGACGAGAGGTACCGTCTTATTACGAAGTCTTTTAACTTCACTATCCATAATTTGGACTGGCTCTTCATCATAAGACAAATTGAGATTGAGTTCAACCTCTTCTGGTTCTAACACGTGTGATAGATCAGAACGATACCTTCGTAACATAGATACATGGAATACATTGTGAATATTTTCAAATTCACTAGGAAGGGCTAAACGATAGGTGACTGGGCCAATTCTTTCGAACCCTAAACCCTGAAAATAGGGACTTAATTTACATTTCTTCCTAAATCTGAGAATTTTCTTCCATGGAGATACTTTTAAAAGTACCCAGTCACCAACTTCATATTGAACATCCCACCTCTTTGAGTCAGCATAGGCCTTCTGCCTATCAGAAGCTTCCTTCAATCTGTTATGTATAATCCGAATTTGATTTTTGATTTCCCGAAGCAATTCAGGTCCTAAGACCTTGTTTTCACCCAACTCGGACCAACATAAGGGAGTCCTACACTTCCTTCCATATAATGCTTCGAAAGGTGCCATCTTAATAGAGGTTTGGTAACTTTATTGTAAGTAAATTCAGCTAGAGGTACAGATTTTTCCCAATTTTTTCCAAAGTCGATCACACAAGCTCTAAGCATATCCTCGAGTACTTGAATTACTCTTTCAAACTGTCCGTTGGATTGAAGATAGAAAGTAGTACTGAGATTGGTTTTGGTTCCTAAAGACCTTTGCAAAGATCTCTAAAATCTAAAAGTTAAACAAGAATCTCTATCTGAGACAATAGAGATAGGGACACCATGAAGGCGAATTATTTCTCTAATATATAGATTGGCTAACATTTCCAAACTCATATTCATTCGAACAGCAATAAAGTGGGCTGATTTTATAAATCTATCAACTATCACCCAAACAACATCGTTCTTTCTTGGTGATAACGGCAATTCGATGACAAAATCCATGGTTATACATTCCCACTTCCATTGGGGTATTTTCAAAGGCTGAAGCAACCTTGAAGGTACTTGATGTTCAGCTTTGATTCTTTGACAACTCAAGCATTTGGATACATAATCAGTGATGTCAGATTTCAACTTAGGCCACCAAAAGATTCTTTTCAAATCTTTGTACATCTTAACCGAGCCGGGATGAATTGAAAAGGGACTACTATGAGCCTCTTGAAGCATTTCTTCTCTCAAAGTTTTATCATTAGGAACACAGACTCGATTCCTAAAACAAAGAAAAGACCATTCAGCCCACAATGAAAATCAAAACTTAAAGATGAATCAAGTTTGTTCACGATCTTTTGAAGTTTCGGATCAGCTTGTTGAAGGTTCCTAATTCTCGAATGGATTTCAGACTGAATCTTAAGTTCAGCTAACTGTGTTTGATTCTTTTGTATTTTGAAATGAGCATTGATTGTAGAAAGGGCTACAAAAACAATGAATCATTTAGATATTAACTCAAGGTTTCGAATATGCAAGATTATGAAGTAATCAATTTAAAATCTTAAATCTTATCAGAAGATCGTTTTTGACGAGTGCATCAGCCACAACGTTCACCTTTCCGGGATGATAATCGATAATCAAGTCATAATCCTTAATCGATTCCATCCATCTCATTTGCCTTAAATTTAAATCTTTTTGAGTCAGAAGATACTTTAAGCTCTTAGGATCTGTAAACAAACGACATCTTTCCATGTACAAATAATGCCTCCAAAATTTTAAGGTGAAAACCACTGCGGCCAATTCAAGGTCATGAGTGGGATAATTCGTTTTATGAGGCTTTAATTGCCGAGAGGATAAGCAATTACATTATCCCCTTGCATTAGCACGCATCCTAAACCAAGATGATAAGCATCACTATAAACAGTAAAATCCTTTCCCGGTTCTAGTTGGGTCAATACAGGAGCTCATGTTAGAACTTGCTTCAATTGGTCGAAGCTCCCTTGCTGTTCTACTGACCATTCGAATGGCACATTCTTCTTGAGGAGTCGATTTAATGGAGCAGCCAGAACTGAAAAACCTTTGACAAACCTCTTGTAATAACCGGCCAGCCCAAGAAATCTTCTAATTTCACCAATATTCCTTGGAGGCTTCCACTCAATAATGGATTGAATTTTTCTTGGATCAACTTTTATACCTTCAATCGAAATTACATGGCCTAGAAAAGTCACTTCTGAAAGCCAGAACCCACATTTGTTAAACTTGTTTGTTAATTGGGAAAATGGCTTGGATATAATTAGTGAGCATGAGTGGGAAACTGCTCAATTAATATGTAATTTCCTTGAGCCATTTTTTGAAATTACTACTCTATTTTCGGGATCTAAGTATCCCACTTCTAACTTGTACTTGGTTAATGTTGTTGCCATTGAGAAGTTGTTGTGCGATACTCACAATGATCCTTGTGAGGGCATTTCTGCAATGGCAGGACCCATGCTTAAATTATATGAGGATATTGGTCTGATCACCCAACAATTCTCTCTTTTGTTGTGTTGCTTGATCCTCGATATAAATTACAACTTTTGAAGGAGTTGTACAGTGTCCTCTATGTTGAGGATGAGGTTGAAATGATGGTAAGTGTTGTTTACAGTGAGCTTTTAAATTTATTTATATATATATATTATTCAAAATCTATACTTTGTTCTTCTTCTAATTCTTCTGTCCAAAGTAACTCTTCTCAAAGTACAAGTGTGTCAAGTTCCAGTCGGCCTCGAACATTTAAAAAATCTAATCTATTTCAAGTCATTTTTATTTTCTTAAAGTTCACTTAAGTTTTTGTTTTCACAGTTTATTAATTTTTGTTGTTGCAAATTACAGTTTATTAATTAACTCTTTATTGTGTTTCATGTTAGAACTTTGATGCCAATTTAGCTACTTCTAGGAGTGGAAAATCTGATGTTGACTCCTACATTAATTTGCCCTTTTTCCCTCGTACTGAAGATGCTGAGTTTGATATTTTAGATTATTGAAAAGCACAAATTGTTTCTTTTCCCGCACTTTCACACATGGCGAGAGATGTTTTAGCCATTCCAATCACTTTAGTTGCTTCTGAATCTTTATTTAGCATGGGGGTCGGATTTTGAATAAGTTGAGGGCTAAACTCTTGCCTAAAATGTTGGGATATTTGTAACAACCCGTAATTGGTTGTATGGTTTTGAGCCAGAGGAAGGGGATGAAGATTATCTTATTGTGGTGAAAGATTCTTCAATCTCTAATCTTGGTGAGTATTCACTTCCTGTTTAAGGTAAAGCATTTAAATTAGTTTTCAAATTTTTAATGTTTATTAATTTTTCAAAGTGGTTTGTGATTCTGTTTTCTTTTGTAGGGTTCCTTTATAGCTAGCAAGCACATTAATGCTTAGGGGGTCAGTTAAGTTGTGAATTGTGATGTAAAAACATGTATTCTTCTTTTCTATTCTCTAAATTTAAGTATGTTAATTCTTATTTTTCTATTCATGTTTTCTTCATTTGCTTAACTTTGGATTGTTTCTATTCATGGTATAAGTTGTTTTATCCTATATCTATGGACTGTTTCTATTAATGCTTATGGTATAAGTTAACTTTATATAGATTGAATTTAAGTTGTATGTTTCTATTAATTTTTCTATTCATTTGCTTATGGTATAAGTTAACTTTATATGTTAATACTTATACCATAGTTAACTTTGGACTAAATTTAAGTTGTTTTATCTTATATCTATGGATTGTTTGTTCTGGATGAATAATGGTCACTGTTTTATTCATTTTTAGGGACTGAACTTTTTGTTAATATTGGTTACTGACTTAATTTTGTTGCTATTGCTGATTGCTAATTGTTGCCTGCTGCTGGTTGCTGACTGTTGCTGATTGTTGGTTGACTTATAATTCTTTTTTTTCTTATTTAAGTAGTTGCCCTTGGTTAAATTATGTTGGTTTCTTAACTGAGAAGTTACCCATAATTTAACCATGATGGTAGCATTTAGATATTTTGAGAGCTCGATGAGGAAATTTCTGGTAGCAAAGTCAAGCATTTAACCTCGTAAAACTTTTGCTATAAGATCTGAGAGCTTAAATTTTCACACAACAAAACTTTAAGTTGTAACCAATTCAGTATTATCTTGTTTCTTAATTTCAGTTTGTACATTTTTTATCTAATACTTATGTTAAATTTCATAATTTCAGTTTGTACATTTGTAAGTTTACTAAGTTGTAATACATTTTTAAGTTGTAATAAATTTCTGTTTTATTCATTTTTAAGTTTACTTACATTTGGTTCTTATCAAATGAAGTAATTAACAAAGAGTTTCCAATCTTCCCCGATAAATTTGGGTCAAGTTAATCAATAAAATTTGGTCAAGTTAATAAGAAAAAAAGACAAATTCATTCAAGTTATGGTGTACTTTACCCAAAAGATAATTAAAAATGACTGTCTTTTATGTGTAAAAATAGAAGCATAATATAACATGTCATTAAAAACGAATTTAAGTATGTTAATTCTTATTAACTAGACAAATAATTTGTATTGAATGAGTTAGTACTAAGCATATTGAATTATTACTAGCATTGAATTATTTAACAAAATTTCAAACTTAGTAGTGTCAAATAAATATCTAAATCCAATTTTTTATATATATATTTTTAATTGATTATATATGTATATATAACAAAAAGATTATTAAACACTTTAAATTGATTTAAAAATTTAATAGTTTACATTTATCAACACTTAATACTTTACATTTATCAACACTTTAAATTCATCAAATCATAGACTTCCTCAATTACATGTCAGTTAAATATCAAGGCAGGTCAATATCAGTTCAGGTCAATAACAGGTCGGGTTCAAAACAAGTCGGGTCAATTAACAGGTCGGGTAAATCAGATCTCGAGTAGATTCAGTCGGGTAATATCGGTTATCTGTCTGGTCAGTCTTGGGTTCAGGTTCGTTTCAATCGGGTGCAGGTCAGGTTTTGGGACCACAATAACAGGTTCAATTCTGGTTCGGGTCATTCTCGGTTGGGTGCAGGTTGAGTTCGGTTACTACAGTAATAGGTCCAACTCGAGTTTGGGTCAACAACAGTCGGTTATAGATCGATTTCGGGTCATCGCATCCTCAAGTCAAACCAGGTTCTGACTCGAACGGTTTCATTCGGGTTTTCAGGTCGGGTCAACTTTTTACATCCCTAAGAAACATAACCTTTAAACCCTAAACTAAATCTATAAACTCTAAAATAACCTAATAAAATAATTTTTTTCCAACAACATTGTATAAGATAGTAATCTTAATAATAATAGATAGTTACAATGAATACATATATGTGGATATAATTTAGATTAGAACTCTTGAGAGGATCTGCGTATGGTGAGCTTTAAACAAAAAAAAATCTGACAGCATTTATGCATATTTATCGCAGGGAGATTTTTAAATTACAAATTTTAGAGCTAATTGCACCCTATCTTAAATTATAATCTTTATTCTAAATTAACCTTTAAAATTTTTAATATTTTAATTTTATCCCAAATTATGACCTCATGCTAAATTGGTTCCCAAAATGTTGTTCATTCTAGTTTAATCCCCAAACTATGAAACTCATTCTAAAATAGTCATCAAACTTTTGAACGTTTCAATTTCATTCCTAAATTATCATTTATGTCACATCATATTATTACATAATAAACTTCAGTGTTTGCATGGCAGATAACAATTTTTATAATGGTTCTATTAACATGAGATATGATTAGCATATACTGATAATTTAGAGATAAAATTAGAATGTTCAAAAGTCACTACAACAATATAGGTTTTTTGTGACAAATTGACAGCGACTAGGAATAATTTTGTTACAAATATTAACTTTTTGTGACAATTTTTTTGTGCGACACTATTAGTATAAGTAATTGTGACGTATTTTTATTTGGTCACTGTAATAGTAGTAATTGTGACTATTACATTTTTCACAAATAAATTTTCACTATAAGTATATAATTGTGACATAAAATTCATTGTCACTAAAATTTTGACACATGATAGTGACAATATTTGAAGCGATCACTATTATTTGATATTTGTTGTGACAATGAAATTACTTGTCACTTAAAGTTTTACATTTTGTTGTGATAAATTTTTTCACCAATAAAAAATAAAAGTAATGACAAATTAGATATTGTCACAATGATAAATTTATTTTTATAATTATAAAAATTAAAGTTATTATAAACTAGTTTGTCAAAAGGTAAAATATTTCTATAGTCTCTATACTATGTGTAAATTGTTGTTTTAGTCAATCTATTTTGATCAACTTTAGTCCCTATTTCTTCAAATTTTAAAATTTCAATCCTAATCCTAATGGGACACCGACAATATGACTAAATTACAAGGACTAAAAATGATCAAATTAAAGAACAAAAATTAAATAAGCAACTTATGTATAACAAATTGGCTAAAAACAAAATTTTACTTAACATATTTAAAGACTACCATTCGTGTCAGGATCGAAATTTCAAATTTTAAAAAGTATAGAAACTTAAAGTGACCAAATTAAAGTACAAAGACTAATATGTGATTTTAGCATAATATATGATAGAAAATTTTATTTTTTGAAAAATTTAAAAGAAATATTCCATTGTGATTAGTTTTTCTTCAAAAAATCTAAATAGTTTCTTCAACATACGTACTTCGTATACAAAACCATAGAAAAACTAGTTAAATTATTGTTATAATAATTAGTGTTATACTTAACGCATATTTTTAAAATAAATAAAATTAATTTCAGTTACAATTTAACCTAAATATTAATTTTTTAAAATAATATTAAATTTTTTGCCTAACCTAGTGGATAAGTATAGCACTCTCGCCCTAAAGGTTCCAAGTTCGATCCTCCTTGAAGCCATGCATTGCATTTATTTACTAAAAATTGACATCTGAAAATGCTACATCATCTATAATTAAATTTCAGTGACAATTAGTGATTAGTTTAAACCCTAAATAAAATGGTTACAACTAAAAATATAATTAATTTTTTATTATTGAAAGTGACAACATATTTTAGACGCTATTTAAATATGTATTTGTGATAGAATGTTTGTCGCTAATAAGAATAACATTAGTGTCTAAATTTTAGTCACTATTAATAATCATTTGTGTCAAATAGTGTGGTCATAAAAAATATAACTATTGTGACGAAATAAATGAAAGTTTTCACTAATATAATAGTGACATAGTTATTAGTGATGACTGGTGACGATTCAGAAAAATAGTCGCTGTAAATTTCAGTGACTAAAATTAACACTTTTTTTTACCATTTTTAAGGTCACTAAAAATGCATTTTCTTGCGGTGAGTCGGTGTACCAATTTAGAATGAGGGTTATAGTTTAAGGATGAAGTTGGAAGATTCTAAAGTTTGGGACCAATTTAGAATGATGGTCATAACTCGAGTAATGACCATCATTCTAAATTGGTCCCAAACTTTAGAACATTTTCAAGTTTTATTCTCCATGCATTATCTACGATATAAACATTAACATGCATACCAAATGTTGTAACCTAAAGCTCGCGTTTTGTATAATGTGTAAATAATTAAGATTAAATGTGTAATTATACAAATTCATTCAATTATCGTATCTTTGGAGTAATTTACCCCAAGAATTATTTTTTTAGTAAGTTACAATATAAGGAGGGATCGATAATACTTAGAGTTTAAATCATGGTTCTTGACATACCAATAAAGGACTTTTATCTTTATTCCATGGTTTAGATAATATTTCTTTATTTATATATATTAACATGGATGAAGTTAGGATCAAAAATTTGAAGGGGCAAAAATTTATTAAACCTATAAATTTTAAAAATTAAAAAGGACGAAGGCCTTATTAAATAATATTTAAATTAGAAGAGCTTAAAATGTAATTATATCAAAAAATGTGGGATGGGCAATAACCACTCCGAACTTATTAATGCCTTCGTCTATAATATATATATATATAAATAAAAGAAAGAATCTAATAGGTATTTAATTCAAAATATGAAAAGTATAAAATTTAATTTGACAAATATTTAAATTAATATAGACTAAAATTATCATCAGACAAATTTTTTTTTTTGGACAAACCGTTTTCAATCTCTTGATAGTTCTATACCACAATAAATTATGTGAAATAAAAGAAATTCCAATAGAGTGCAAAGAGTAAACAATGAAGCAATTTTTTTTTTACAAAATTCATCTATTTTTTTCTTTATATACCCTACTAATAATATTATGTCATATTATTAATATTTTTTAATATTTTATTGATTGTTTTATTTTTATTGATAATTCACATGATATAAAATTATCAATGAGACATATAAAGGGCAAAAAAAAAAAAAAGACAAACAAATTCATTCGTTTTATTTTTTTAGGAAGGTGCGTTTCCTTGAGTGATTGTGAAAATGGAGGAAGGGGTGGCTTGTATTTTAGTACTCACATCTTACGTAATGCATGCGATTGCACACTAGTAAAAATAAGGTAAATTTTTTATACACATGTCGTGTAAAAATTAACTTTATACAAGTATGTATATTTATCTTATAAAACTCAAATTTTAAATTCTCGACCCTAACTATAAAAATCTAAACACGAACCATAAACCATAAATTCTAAACTCTAAACCCTAAACTACACATTTAAGCCCTAAAATAAAAAGTTCGTGTAAATTAAAGTTTACATGATCTGCGTATTAAAATTTTTCTGAAATATATATATATATATATATATATATATATATACTGTGTGATATGAGTTTAACTACGGAAGCTTTGTTTCTGTGTGGGATGTTTCTCAATTTTGGCCCATCTGATATTCTCTCTTAGTTTGTGGGGATACCATTTTCCATTGCCCCTCTCTCTTTTATTTCCTTTTCAACAAGTTTCCATTCACACTCCACACTTTCACAACTCAATCCATGGCGATGAGGATAAAAAGAGACCAAAGCAAAAACATGATACAAAAGCTGAGCCTTTAAAAGAAAAGAAAAGTTTTCTTTTCCCTTTCCTTTCCTTTCTTCTCATCTCATATATTGCTTTGCAGCTTTGGCTTAATATTAAAGAGCTTTAATTCCCCATGTTGGCCAATAAATCTTGTTCCTTAGAGAATGGTAGTGACAACAATAAGAGGAAACGAAGACCTGCAGGGACGCCTGGTACATATCTATATGCAAGTATATATATATATATATATATATATATATATATATATATATATATATATATATATATATATATATATGTATATGTTTTTATGATTTGTTTGTGTTTCTAATTGCGGTGATGTAATGTTTATTAGATCCGGATGCGGAAGTTGTTTCGCTGTCGCCTAAAACGCTACTCGAATCGGATCGTTACGTTTGCGAGATCTGCAACCAAGGATTCCAAAGGGACCAGAACCTGCAGATGCACAGGCGGCGACACAAGGTTCCTTGGAAGCTACTCAAGAGGGAAACCCCAGTGGCGAGGAAGCGGGTGTTCGTGTGCCCCGAGCCTAGCTGCCTGCACCATGACCCTTGTCATGCTCTAGGCGATTTGGTCGGGATCAAGAAACACTTCAGGCGGAAACACAGCAACCACAAGCAATGGGTGTGCCAGAAATGTTCCAAGGGATATGCTGTTCAATCTGATTACAAGGCCCATCTTAAAACCTGTGGCACCCGAGGCCATTCTTGCGACTGCGGCAGAGTTTTCTCCAGGTTTTTAACATCCTTTTTGTTTCTGAATACAAATCTTATGCCCTTGTATATGTCCGAACACTAGAAGAATATGTTTGGGTTTTAAGGGTTATGGTTTAGTATCTAGAATTTAAGGTTTAGAGTCTAAGATGTAATTTTCACGGTTCAAAATTTAAGATTTACGATTAGAATGTACGGTTTAGTTTTTTAATATTAGACATACATAAGAACACGAAAAAGTTATATATTTTTGTTCATGTTTTGATAGGGAAGAGATTCATCAGCCCCAAACCATGATCATTACATATTGAATGGCCTCCCAAGCCCCTTCCTTTTTTTTATCCTGATGACCTGAGTTTTGACTTGGAAAGGAAAAACAAAGACACCAAAGGACATAAAGAAAGAAACAAAGGAAAGAAAAAGATAACATTGCTTTGTTTCGAGTGATGGAACCGGGTAGTTCTACTGTACAACAGTTTAATTTAAAGCTAAAAGACAATAAATTTCAAAATTTGTCCAAACAACTTAAAATGTTATACTTTTTTGAGAAGTTTCAAAACTTAATCCAACCTTTATCAAGCTGTGTTTATATGCAGTTGAGCACATTTCCCCAGCATCCCTTTGATTATTTCCTTCCTACGTACAATCATAACACTTTAACTATATATATGTCATTTTTTGTAGGGTTGAGAGCTTCATTGAACATCAAGATGCTTGCCAAATGAGCAGTGGCCGGCCCGAATCACAAGCAATGCGACCGGCTTGCTGGTCGGGAACAGCTTCAAGCTCCAATCCGTCCACTGATACAAATTTCAGTACACTTCCTTGGCCCAGTTTGGAGCTTCAACTCTTAACCACATCAAATCCCACTGAGGCCGCCTCGGTTTCCCCTAACAACCATGATCAGCATTCGATCCAGTTACAGCTCTCGATCGGTTCATCCAGTATCGGTACTGAAAAGAGAGCAACAAGTGAGAAACCGGGGTCCGTTGCATCGAGGCTAAAGGACGAAGCCGTGGAGCAGTTAAGGTTGGCGATTTCGGAAAAGGCTTACGCCGAAGAGGCGAGAAAGCTAGCAAAAAGGCAGATTGAATTAGCCGAGCATGAGTTTGCCAGGGCAAAGAGAATCAGGCAACAAGCACAAGCTGAATCGGCAAAGGCTCAAGCTTTAAAGAACCATGCAGTGATGCAAATCAAAACCACCATTCTTCAAATCACTTGCCGTGCTTGCAAGCAGCGGTTTCAAGCAACAACAACACCAGCTCCCGAGGAGAACTGCCGTGTCGTGAGTTACATTTCATCAGCTTTAACCGAAGGTGAAGTTGAAAACGATAGTCCAACAAATCTAACAAAGACTACTAATTAACGACATATAAACCAAAGAAAATATTTTATGCACCGGTGATAAAAACACAAGTAACATAGTTTTAAGATTTATAGATCTAGTTTAGGCTGCATGGTTTGGAGGTTTAAGTTTATAGTTTAATTTATAAACTCTAAATTCTAATCACGCCCCTTAAATTTTAAATCTCTAAACTTAAACCTATAAACCCTACACCTTAAACTGAATTCATAAGCCCTAAAACTAAGATATTTGTGAAAAAAATTTATTTTCACCGCCCGTACACGATATAATTGCCTTATAAATCAATATATATGTATAATATTACCTATTTGCTTCTTATATATACCAAAAACGGTTGCTTTTTTGGTGGAAGTGTTGTATCCTGCAATTTGTGTGATGTGATGTAATTTGTTCATTAATTTGGTTCAATGGAAAATATAATGATGGGTTTTGTTGATCATTTAATACTAAAGATGGTATGTTTTTATTTGAAGTGTTCAAATGTACAAGAACTGTTGTTAGGTTTTCCTACTCAAAACTATTACATTGAACAAGGACAGGCACTTAAAAACGAATTCTCATTTGGATTTTGTGTTTGGACTATTTGGAGATCTTTGTATGATGAACAAGTCAGAAAATGATGGTGGGGTTGGCCTTCCCTTTCTGCATTAAACCATAGTACTCACCGGTCTCTACTTTATAACCTAAAATCTCTCACAAATATCGGGTAAATTTGGGGTGCGGTATATCTAGGGTGCGGCTAAAAGATGATAAGTTTCGAAATTTGTCTTTGAATTGAAAATGTTAAACTTCTTGATGACATATTCGGTTGGGTTTTTTTACAAGTATCGATACTTATTTTACAAGTATTGATACTTAGTATTTTTGATAAATTTGCAGTTTGGACAAAATATCAAAACTTACAAAATAAGTATCGATACTTGCAAAGAACTCAAAAAACAACCGAAAATGTTATTAAGAAGTCTAACATTAACATTTTCAGTTTGAGAACAAGCTTTGAAACATACTGTCTTTTAGTCCATCCTAGACATGTCGCACGTTAGACTCGCCCACAAATATCAATAGATAATAAAACATGAGGTTAATCAAATTATCAAAAATCATATGTCCCTTTTTGGCGCATTTGTGGTATTTTGGTTGTACCTAATTGTGTTGTATTATTTTCTTTCATTTAAGATTAGGGGATCTTAATGAGGCACACAATTTAAGTCAATGGTTTTTTTATTTTAAGCTTAACTAATAAAATTATATTTGCCGAGGAAAAAATACATATTTTTTTTGGCGTTCCTATTTATATCCTCGTATTTAAAAAAAAAGTAAATTTAGGGTTTATGGTTTGAATTAGTGTTTAGGATCAAGGTTTAGGATGAAGTGTGTATGGTTTAATTTTTATGATTTAGGGTTTAAAAATTAAGGTTAGAGTTTAGTTTTTTAGTGTTGAAACATGAATCGGAACACCAAAAAAAGACACGTGATTTTGTTCAATTAAGTTAACCTATCATCTTTTATGTAAAAAAATAAAAACAATAAAACCAAGTTGTTTTAGTAAGGTTTGTACTTGATATGATATCGCTATAAAGATCTTAAAACTTTTAGTACATTTAGTTTATAAAATTTAAGATTAACAGCGGTATAGACATAAAACTAGATGTGATAACTGCATTGTTTGGGTCGAATTATTTTGAATCTAGATTGCATTCGGTTTTAATAATAAAATTTATATAATTTTAACATAAAATTTTAGTTTTCGACATTTATGTCATTTCGTCATTAATTCTTTAATTGTACGGTGACGTGATTAATGGTGGTTAATGTGGACGCCTTATTAAAATAATGTTATTTTATTGCCCATATCTCCCAAAATGGCACTTTTTTACGAGAGAAAAAAAGACATGAGGGGATTTGAACCTAGGTCCAAAAAATATAAAATTTATATGTTAAACCATAATAGAGATTATTATGATTTTATTTGTGTACAGTTTAGTTTCTAATTTTTTTATTTAATATTAAATAAACCCTTTTTTGTTAAATCGTAATAGAAATTAACCCTAAAAAATCCAAAGCCTCGACTACAATTGAAATCAAAGATTTCAATGATGACTTTTTAAAAATAAATTGCATCATAATAAAATTTAGGGTAATTTACACCAAAAACTATTGAACTTCAAGTCTAATATCAATTATATCATTGAACTAAAAATCGATATTATTTTAGCACTAAATTTTAGTTTAAGTTTCAATTATACAATATAGTTGTTAAAATCTGTCCGCGTCATCGCACACAGATCGTTGAGATTCTTCCATGTCTTCAATTTTAATGGCACAATAATATAATTAAAGTTTAAACTAAAATTTAGTACTAAAATAATATTAAATTTTAATTTAGTGATATAACTAATACTAAACTTAAAATTTAAAGATATCTGGTGTAATTTACCTTAAAATATAAATTACAGTTAAACAATTCATGATTTGTAATTGGTGAAGGGGTATAATGGGTAGAAAATTCACTCCTTTTATTTCATAAATGCAGAAACGCCATGTTTTTCAGTGCAACAGTATGAGGTGTAAGGATTAATTGCAGACTCAGTCCTTCCAAACTTCATTCACTCCGATACATCCCTTTCTCATTGGAATCAGTGCATTGGGTTTGTACAGAATAAACCACAGGGGCGGAAGCTCTTAAGGATGGGTTGAGAACTCGAATTTTACTCCTAAAATTTTTAATTTAACTCTCTTAATATTTTTCAAATTTTATATAAATTTTAAAATTTTAAATATTTTTAATTAAATCTCCTCTTAAACTTTTAAACTTTTTGTTAAATCTCTTAAATTTATTAAAAATGTTAGTTAAACTCTAAAAAAATTCAAAATTTTTGTTTAATCCTCCAAATTTATTAAAAATTTAAATTGCCCCCTCAAGCTTTTACTCCAAGTTCCGCCCCTAATAAACCACACCCCATTTCCCATTTCTGCTTGCTGTTATCACTCACGCTCTGAGTTTTGAATTATTTTATGTTAAAATAAGGATTATTATTTTATATAGCAAGAGTGAAAAATATTCCACAAGTATATTTAATTTTATTCTAATGATGAATAAACTTCTACTATCACTCTTTTAAGATAAATTACAACACTAGTCACTTAGTTATACATTTAGGAACAAACATATCACTTTTCTTCTAAAAGTAATAATCTAGCCACTCAATTATAGGTATAAAAATAAACATGCCACTCAATTAAAATTTTGTGACAAACAAGTCATTTTGTCCTTAAAATTGAAACAAGGGATGGTATAGTAACGATTTTAGTCCCTCAAAACTTATGCATTCTATTAAATTGGTTATAATTCAAAATAATTCAATAAACTTAACCCTTCATATTTGAAAATTTTAAATACTCTATTGACCAATGATACCAATCAAATCAATAACTTTATAATAATATAAATTTTACCTATAAGAGTTGGGTGCAATGCCAATGCACATTGCTCTTCCAAAGACAAAATTCGAATTTGAGCTTTGGAAACAACATTATTAAGGTGAAGAACTATGAATCCCGAACATTAACCCTAAAATATACACGTACTCTATTAAAAAAAGGATGAGTTTACAACAACTACCCCACTCCTATGCTATCCGCATCCCCCTTCTAATTTGTCCAGAAGAGTTGATAAAATGATGAATAACAAATGTTTGTCTAGTGCAAAAGAGGTTAAAATATGTTGACATGTTGGTGATTAATGTTTATAGACATTTGGCTTCGATCAAGAGGACACGCTTCTAAGATATATTTGACATTTGGTAAGGAGTTTTTTTTATCACCCGGTCAATTAATAAGTAGTTTAAAATTTAGGTACTTAAAGTATTTTTTGATAAAAATAAGTGTCACGTTCTTATTGGGTAACAATTTATTTCAAACGTCCGGGCACTTAAAATTGTAACAGTTAAAACTTTAGGCGCCTATTTTTAGCAAAAAAATACTTTGGGCACTTATAGTTTAAAAATAGTATAGTTTGAGCACTTATTTTTTATTTAAGCCTTTAAAATATAGATCGGGTTCGAATTTCAATATTTAAGGCTTGGTATAATTTATATAATTTAAAAACTAAATTTAAAATAATATATAATACTATAATGTATAGAGACAAAATCCTTTTACACCATGTAAAACACGTAAGTTTAATGTTTTTTGACCGTTGGATGAATGTAAATAGATGACTGACATTAACAGTAGAAAATGAGAAGATTATCACATGAAAAAAGATAAAAAAATAATCTCAGTCATTTATTTACCTACGTCCAACGATCCATAAAAATGTGTTAAAGTAATTAAATTTTATGAATCATAAGTTTATAACCCCTTGTATGAATACTAAAAATATATTAACTTGTTTATGTACAAAAAGATTAAATAAATAATTTTAACAAAATAAAAAATATTAAAATTAAAATAGAATAAATATTTTTAGAACAAATATGATCAGACTGAAAACGAGATTGAGTTAGTGATTAAAGATGGTTGGTAGCCCTCTTTTCCACAAATGGACAAATTGCCTTCTAAGTCCTCCATCTCTCAATCTTTCTTAAAAGTGACACATGTTTACCAAAAAGCCCAGTTAACATCCAAAAAGCTCAAATATGACCCAATTAATCTAAATACCCAACTAAACTACCAAGACCAAGGTTCGGGTCAACGCTTGACCGATTCAAAATTTTGGGTCATTACAAGTTAATTTTCACTTTATTCATATATATATATATATATATATATATATATATATATATGAATCAATTAAATATAAGCTCAGATATTAGTGTCAATTATTAGTGTTTTCATCTTCTATTTAATGATCTAAAAAATATTAATTTTATTGAACCGAATAGAATCACAAAAAACGAAAAAACTCTCTTGTATATTTACATGCGATTGTGGTCCTAAACCAAATTTGTTAGCCCCTTTCACAATACATGCTGAGTGCACTTCTATGTAAGTATGTACCTTTTAACACAATGTTTTGCTTCCGTTTCCTAATTTCCTAACAAAGATTTGCTTTCTTTCATGAACTTGGATATAAAGGATTTGGGAATTATAAGGCTCAAGATATTTTAATTATTATCCTCCTTTTGTATTCAAAGAAACCACATATATTAATCCTTAAGTATTTATTATTCGAATTTGCTTAACTTTTACGGATAATTCGAGTTTGTTATTTGAAATTTTTATACTATTATCGACAAATATTAAAATTTTAAAATCGGTTAAACTTATTAAATTTTTAGTACAAAATAGAGACGGACGTTGATTGCATGATTTTATATTATGGTGCAAATTTTTATACGTAGTAAAAGAGTTAACTGCGCCGCACGTCTCCAAATTATAATTTTTATTCTAAATTAGTCCTCAAACTTTAAACATTTCAATTTCATCCTCAAATTATGGTTTTTATTCTAAATTGGTCCCCAAACTTCTAAGCACTCCAATTTCATCCTCAAGCTATGACTCTCATTCTAAATTGGTCCTCAAACTTTTTGAATGCTCTAATCTCATCCCCAAATTATCAGTATATGCTAATCATATCTTATGCTAATAAAACTGTTATAAAAATTGTTAATTGTCATGAAACTCTTATGTATATTATGTAATAATGCGATGTGGAATAAACGATAATTTGAGGATAAAATTAGAATATTCAAAAAGTTTGGGGACCAATTTAGAATGAGGGTCATAGTTTAAGGATGAAAATAGAACATTCAAAAGTCTGGGGACCAATTTAGAATAAGAGTTATAGTTTGGGGATAAAATTGAAATATTTAAAAGTTTAGGGACTAATTTAAAATAAAGGTCAAAGTTTGGAGATGTGTAGTACAATTAATTCTTAGTAAAATTATACGGGGATTTAAAATTTTCAAGGGTGTAAGATTAGGTCATTAATATAAAATACAAAAAATCTTAAATATGAGAATTTAATTTTTTTTGAAAGAGTCGACTGCTCCCTAACACCATTCGGTCCATCCCTGGTACGGAGATGTAAAGTGGCTTATGCAGACATGCTTCGTTTAATTATATAAACCAAGAGTTGTCAATACTCAATACAAGAATGTTGTATTGGCAAGAAATTTCTTGGAAATTGAATCCGGCTAGAGTTTCAAACTCCAAACACAAGAAGCCAATTGAACAAGCTCCTTAGTAGAGATAAAGCCAATGGGATCAGATATTCAGATTGAGACAGACATGAAATTCCAGCATCCGAAAGGCCCATGGCTTTGTAATGAACTCATTAATCGATGAGGAATTGAAAAGCTATCCTCAACAAACCCTAATCATCAATTGGGGGTGTTGGGGGTCCTTCATTTCAGCACCTTTTAATCCACTACCCTTAGAAATTTCCCCCAAAAGTTGAATAGTGATGGCTCAAGAAACAAACCATGTGAGTGGGGGACTTGCACCTTTAAATCCAAAAAATAGAGGTTTACATGGACTAGTCCATAAGTCAAAGCATCAAATCTAAAAGATAAAAAAAAGAAAAAAAAGCATCTTTGCTTTATAAAAGACGATGTGCAACCGATAACATTGTAGCCTTCATTTCGAATATAATTTGTTTGTCCCTTTACTGTATTCTTTTATATATTTATCAATAATTTTATACCATATATGTTATAAATAAAATAAAAAGGATATACAAAATAGTAAAAAATTAAATACATATAGTATAAAATCATAAATATAACGTATAAAGAAGTATAAAAAGAGGCGGACAAATTTTGTTCTTTCATTTCACGTAAGTAGTAAAACATGTATATAAACAAAACAAATCTATATTGCAAGAAATCAAGACGGTTGTGGGAAATGGGTGGATCCGCAATAAATCAGATACTAGGACAGATGTTTGTAGAAAAATTATCTTTAGAATAATTATTTCATCTCTGTATGGTCCAAAAACATTTGGTCCACTTGAAATTCTCAATCTCTTTAACATTTTCATGATAAATTTTGAGAAAATTCTACGAAGTGCGACGAACACCGCTGAATATTACTAACGCTGAATATCATTAAATTAATTAATAAATATTAAAATTTTTAAGGATTCCACATTACAATTAATAATTATTTTTAAAAAATTCAATTAAATTATTTTTTATATATATTAAATTTTTGAATTTTTTAATAAGGATAAACTACATATTTAGTAACTACATTTTTTTTCTATTTTGGTCCCTAAAACTTAAACAATCTATCAATTTAGTCTAAAATATTATTAATGTAAACATTATTTTTAATTTTTGGATTAAAAAAGTAAATTTATTCTTTTTTCTTCTTCCATTTGAAGTATGAAAAACTAGGTATCGAACATTTTCTTTATTGTCATTACAGTTTCCTGCAATTTTTCATCAATTACTTTTTTTAATTCCTCCAAAAACAATGTCGACTTTATAACAACAAAAAAACAAAGTATGAAATAGTGAAAATCAACTAAAACTTACAAAAACAAGAAGCGCAAAAAACGATATACGCGGTGCTGTCGTAGCCGATTCCCCAATGGTGCTGTCAACCCAACAACACTTCACCAAAATAAAACACCCAAACAAATATTTGTATATTAACAGATGTGTACTAAAACCTCATCAACACTCTCAAATCTCAATCTCCAAACTCATATATATATATATATTCCAAACAAAAACTTATCATCTATTTTATTAAAGGGTAAACTACCGTAATGGTCACTTACGTTTGGGTTGTGTACACTTTTGCTCACTGATTTTAAAAATTGAACTTTATGCTCAATTACATTTTCAGGGTGTAAACTTATCCTCACTGAAACATTTTTCACCGTTAACATTTAATGGAAAGTAGATTTGGCAGATTAAAGGTTAATTAATAAAAGGCTTAATACCCAAATATGTGCCCAAACTATGCTTGTAGATCACTTTTGGTGCCTAAACTATTTTTAGCTCTAAATAGGTGCCTAAAGTTTCAATTTTGATCATTTTAGGTGCCTAACCGTTAATAAAATTTGTTAGCCAATTAATTTGTGACAAGTAGCATGTTTTAATTTTTAATTTCTTTTAATTAATTTTAAAATAAAATTAAAAATTCAATTTTTTTAAAAAATTGACAGTTTTAAATCTTTACAAAACAATCTCAAATCCCTAACCCAAAACCCCAAATTACCGACGTTGTCGCCGTTTACTACCTCACCGGAGACCACCACTATCGCTGCCGGACCACCACGACCGTTTCCCCAACCACCCATCGCCAATAACCGATGGTAGGTGTGCCGACGACTTCCTTTCGTGATTTTGTCTTCTTTCGACGTTAGGAAGCCGATCGACACACTTACCGCCATTTACCGACGATGGGTGGTCGGGGGAAACGATCTTGGTAGTCCGACGGTGGCGTAACCATCAACGATGGATCTGGTTGGGGAAGTTAGGGATTTCGAATTTGGGGTCATTTTGTGAGTTTTGGGAAATTTCGGGTTTTTATAAAAATTAAGTTAAAAATAAATTAAATTAAAAAAAGATATAAAATAAAAAATAAAAAATTATTTTTTAATAAAAGTAACGGTAGTTAACGGTTAGGCACCTAAAATAGCCAAAATTGAAACTTTAGGCACATATTTAGAGCTAAAAATAATTTAGGCACCAAAAGTGATCCACAAGCATAGTGTGGGCACCTATTTGGGTATTAAGCTTTTTATTAATTAACCTTTAATATGCCAAATTAGCTTCCCGTTAAATGTTAACGGTGAAAACCGTTTCAGTGGGGATAAGTTTACACCCCGAAGACGTAAATGAGCATAAAGTTCAATTTTTAAAATCAATGAACAAAAGTGTACTCAACACAAACGTAAGTGAGCATTACGGTAATTTACCCTTTATTAAAACTTCATTTTGTTCGTCTATTGTTTATGCCAATGGCTCATCAAATTTTTGATCGATTGACCTCAAATGGCTGTTGAAATCATCATCTTTGTAAACGAAGAAAGAAATTTGAAAAAAAAAATTATGAAAGATTTATGCCGTTGTTTTCTTTCTCTTTAAGCATTTAGATTTTTCAATATTGCTTTTCCTCCTAGATTTAATTATTTTGTTTGATTTTAAGGAGTCGTCGAATGAGAAATGTAGAATCTATTACCTGATTATTTTGTCAATTTTGATCACTGGAGATAATTCATGTTTGGCAACGAATAGTATCGCTTATGATCTGTTCTTATGTGTTTATGTTTCGACGTGTTCAACGTTCTGATTCTGGATAGCACCAACAACCTTGCTAATCCGAAATGCTTTGACTAATAAGGTGCATATTTGCTTGCATCGCTTCATATTTTGTTTGTTTGGCTTGATTAGAGTAGCATTGCCTTTATTTTAATTTTCTTTGTGCACTGCTGATTTCTGTTTGTACCTTTGAATTCGGTCGTTAAAATGAAATTAAAATCAACTAAAATTTACAATAGCAAAAAGCGCAAAAAAAAAATACATATTTAGTGCTTCACATATTTTTATATTTCATTTTAATTTCGAAGAAACCCAACACAATTGGGGAATCGGCTATGACAGCACAGTGGATATCATTTTTTGCGCTTCTTGTTCTTGTAGGTTTTAGTTGATTTTCACTTTTTCATAGTTTATTTTTTTTTTTTGTTGTTATTAAAGTCAATATTGTTTTTGGAGGAATTAAAAAAATAATCGATGAAAATTTGCAGGAAACTATAGTGACAATGAAGAAGATGTTCGATACCTAGTTTTTCATACTTCAAATGGAAGAAAAAGAAAGAATAAATTTACATTCTTAATCCAAAAATTAAAAATAATGTTTAAAATGATAATATTTTAGACTAAATTGATAGATTGTATAAGTTTTAGGGACCAAAATAGAAATATGGAAATATGTGAAGTACTAAATATGTAGTTTGCCTTTATTAAAAAAATCAAAAATTTAATATATATAAATAATAATTTAATTGATTTTTTTAAATAATTATTAATTGTATGTTGAGTCCTTGAAATTTTTAATCTTTATTAATCAATTTAATAGTGTTCAGCGGTATTCAACGTTAATGGTGTTTAACGATATTTTTCGCACGTGGTAGAGTCATCCAAAATTTTGATAAAGTATATATGAATTCTTATACATATGTTTTTCGATAAAGAAGAATATATTATCTTTAATATATATTGTTGGTGCAGACAAGACTACTAGAGGAGTTTGGTGCAAACAAAATGCTCTAAACTTGTTTGCAATGACTTGGATGTTTCGTCCAAAAAACGAGAACGAGATATTTACAATTTTACATTCAACTAGTTTATTCAGAAATATTCTATTAAGCCTAACAAAATTTTTATTTTACCGACAACCAATAATATTAAAAATTCGAACTTTGACATTGTGAATGGAGCATTAGGGTTGGAAGAATCACCCTATAATAAATCTCTACAATACTGATTCGAAACAGTCAACTAATATATTAAATGCCGGTGGTTAAAAAATTAAAATCTTCAAAAAAAAAATTCAACTAAAGTGGTTTTCGGAGTAGCTTATAAAGGAAGAGAGGAAAATAAAATAAAGCATTTTTGGATTTTTAATTTAATTTTTATTTTAACAAAATAAGACTTAATTTGCACTTTGACTGGACACGTGTTTAGATAAGTAATATTTAGGGGGGAGGAGTTAAAAGAGAGGAAGGTTATGGAATATAAATTATATTGTTTGAATAATTAAAACTAGTAAAATAAAGAAAATAAATAAATTTATTTTATATCTTTTATTTATTTTTCTTGACACAACTTTTTTTGGGGTTAATAGAAAATATGTATTAACACTATGTTTGGGTAAATAATTATAAAGGTTAAGGAAAAGGAAATGATACTCGTGTTTTTACATGGGTTTTTACTTTGGATAATTAAAACTAATTATAGATATATATTTTTAGTATCTAAACTTAGTTTCGATGTTCAACTTTATACCTAAGCTTTCCTCAATCCAATTAGGTACATGACTTGGTTTCAATATTTAATTTGATATTTAAGTTTTTTTGTCTAATTAAATAGATTAATTTGATTTCTTGGTTCAAATTAGTACATGAACTTTTTTTATGTTCAAACCAATACTTATGTTTTTTTAATCAAATTAAACATTGGAGTTTAGTTTAAGTACTTACTTAGACATGAAAAGTACCAAATTGAACCTTAAAGATAAGTTTAAGTACTTAATTTAGAAAAAAAAAATCCCTTAAAAACCAAATTAAATATAGAAACCAAATTCAGATGCTAAAATGTATATTTCTCCTACAACTAATAACGGAAATTCAGCTTCCCTTTCTTTTATTTGGAAAAAAGTATTTATCCTCCAAACAGTAGAAAGATCCTCATCTCATTTTTTTACTCTCTTCTATTTCCCTTGACCCAATGCAAATATGTGGTAAATAGGATTTACCTCGGATATAAGTTGAAGAGAGGAAGAAGTAAATAAATGAATAAAAGAAAATTAAAAGAGAAGTGGGTTCATCAAGCCAAACCCACGGCTCCTCAGCTTTGGGCTCAATTGCCCCTTCTTATGTGATCTAAGTCCTTGGTAAAATTTGTCAGAAAGAAATAAGTTCTTGATAAAATCTTGTTAGCTTAAAAGTCAAATTCGCTCTTAACAAAAAATAAAAAATTAATTAAGTTTTTGTAAAAATTTTACACTCAATTTAGCTCTCATAATTTAAATTACACTCGATTTAACCCCTCTGTTAGTTTGACCGCGTTGACTGTCAATATTCTCTAACAGTCAAAATATAAAATGACACATGGCACGCTCTGGGGGTCCTAAAAATTTCTTAAAAAATCTAAAAAAATTATAAATTTTTTTTTATAAAAATTCATAAAAAATTGTAAAAATTAAAGATATAAAAATATTAATTTAATTTAAATTTTCTTATTTTCCTTTATTTTTTATAAAAAACATAGAATAATATTTTTTCTAAAAAAGCCCCCAAAATTTTAGTTTTTTGAAAAAAAGCGTCATAAATCCCTAAATCAAGCATTAGCACCGATTCAAACACCGGCCACTCCCCATCGCAAGAAAACCCCGTTCTCCCTCAATATTTCTTCTCACCAACACTATCGTCTGCTATAGTACTAACAATTTCCACCGTCGATTAAACTAATTTAAAGACTTGAGAATGTAGGGTTAGGGATTTGGAAATTTTGATCATTTTGAATTTTTTTAAATTTTTGGATTTTATAATTAAAATATATATTTTTTAAAATTATATAATTTTTAAATATTATTTCATTATAAATATTTATATATATTTTAATAATTATTACAATTATTTTATATTTTCTGATTTTAATTAAAAAAATACTTTTTTATGATTTTATACATAATTTTAATTTGTTACATATTTAAATATTTTTAGATTTTTCTTGAATTTTTTAAATAATTTTTAAAATTTTTATTTTTATTTTTTTATAATTTAAAATAATACAAAATCTAAAACTATCTCTGCCCCACAACTCGTAAGACTAAAACCATTCACGCCCCATTACCCACGTGGGTCCTGAGACCCACCTAATCCCCTCTTTACCCGCCCCGTAACCGTTTCATATAATATTTTTATAACTATTAGTTAAAAATATAAATCAAATTTGTTATGAAAAAATTATAAAATACCCGTCATTCGGACTCCCACCACATAGTGAAATTATTCTAATTGTCATAATTTTTTAAAAATAATAATATATGAAATTAAAATTGTACAACAAAAAAGTTTGGACTAAAAAGATACTAAAGTCTATTGTAAAGGATCGAAAATAGCACAAATAACATGTAAAATAATATTTCAATTGCTTAACAAATAAACATTACAAAAAGAACTAAAAAACATAACAATTAAAAAATAACCTTAAAAATAAGAACAAATACCGATAGAATCTAAATAACATATAATATTAGAAAAATAAAATTAAAAAAGTAGAAGAATAATATATATATGGTGAGGACTGAAGAGAAAAAAAACCTTAAAAAGAAGACATAACAACAGGCAACAATAAATAATAAGCTAATAAACATAATAAATGTTATATATATATATATATATTCATAAATATTTCAAGATAAGTCAATATAAATTATTTTAAATTTGACTCTGATTCAAATTGATATATTAAAAAATATTTATAAATTTGATATGATCAATTTCAAACTCAATTATATATATAATGAATTTTTCATTAATATCCCAAGAAAAAGTCAATATAAATTATCTTAAATTTGACTATGATCCAAACCGGTTTTGTATTTTTTTAATAACATTTATAATAACATTTTATAAGATTTGTTGGGGCAAGTGGGGAAGATGCGGGGCAGGTGGGGAATATGCATGGCAGGTCGGGATGGGGCGGGTACAAAGACATATTCACGCCTTCCCCACCACCCACGACGAATCTAATTTTTATCTTTATCCCCGCCCCACAACCCGCGAAATTTTGGGATGGGGCAATTGACAAAGACATATTCCTTGTAAAACGCCTTCCCCACCACCCACGTGACGGTAATCTAAAATTTTTATCTTTATTAAAATAGTTTTTCTTTGTAGTCCATATTAGTTTTTTTCTTTTTACAAATCTTAATTCTAATCTTAGTCCTACCTAAGGATGCTAAAAAACAAGTTTGGGTTTATGTAGTCACTAATTTTATCCGGGTCAAGGCCACCTCTTTTACACTAAACGAATAAGGGTTTAAGATACACAATGTTTGGTATTGGATCTAAGATGATGATTGCTACCATTGCTAGATGTTACATCTTTGTTATTATAGAAAATCTCTAAAAATTATTATCCATATTAATACCACTTTCGTTACCTTTATTATTATTAGTATTATGTCCTAAACTGGAATAGTAAAATAGATAAGCCCAATAAATAATAAAAAAACAAGTTTTTTATTTAAAGAGTCCAATTATAAATATAATCGCCCAACAAGGCCCTAAATGATAAATAATGTAAAACCCTAATCATCATCACCTAATCAGGCCGTTGGCTAAGATGATATCCAATGGCTACGGAACATTCCAAAGAAAAGGCCCTTGTTCCCGAGCCATTCCACTCGCTCTTTCGTCCACTTCCCCTCGTTTTCACGTCGAATGATCATCCGACGTCCATCACCAGGGGACAAGCGCCTTGTTCCCGCCATTCTCGTCCCTCCTCCTCCATACGACGTTCTAGGGGGCGTCATGGTTCACGGGCAAAGCAAAAAGCAGAGGCATTAGAGACAACAAATCGGAAGCAAATCAAAAGGACAACAAAAAGCATATTATCAATAGAGGCAACCAATAGGAATTTTCCTTTTCATTTTAAAATAAATGTAACTCTCGGGTATAAAAAAAACCCAACAGACATGTAAGGCATTCGGAATCCCCAACCAGCAATACAAAAAACTGATTTCTAAGGTATATCTATCTTTCAAAACATGCATATAGATAGTTAGGGTTCGGATTTTTACCTTTGAAGCCCGTTTTCCCTCCGATGACAAGCCTTGTAGTGTCATCTGGCGCTACGAACAGTGAACCGGTAGGGGAAAGGCGTTTCTTCATTTTTCGTTTCAAAAGGAGGGGCTTTTCGTTTCGGTTTTTAAAAAAGAAGAGGTATCTCCGTTTGCTTGTCGGTGAAACTGGGCTTAGATCGGAGTTTAGGGAAAGTAGATGAGTGTTTTGGGGGGAGTATCGAAGGTTGCCGGTCACCGGCGAACGGCGGCCGACGCGACGGAGCACGGTCAAATTTTGGGATTTAGGGCGTTTTCTAGGTTGGGGGGATGAACACCGCGGCGGTGTTCATCCCCGTTCTGGAAAAAAGTGAGGGGTCGGGGAGAGTGTTTAAGCCTGAGGAATATAGCCAAAAAGGGAAAAGTGCTATAAAACTTTGTGTTTTATATTAATCCGGTTTTATTTTTGGTTTATTCACGTTATGAGTCCCTCTGCCTCGTTCTATTTGCGCCGGAAGGGTCTCCGCATGGGCAAATAGCCCTTTTGGTCCCTCCGCCTAGCTAAATTGCGGTATACAAGCCATTCCGCCTTTTTTAATTGCCATTTGGGTCCTTAAGCTTCCTACCAGTTTACAGTTACGCCCCATGTTTTTTCTTCTTTTACTTTTGTCCCTTCAATTTTGTTTCGTTTTTATTTTGGTCCCTTCCAGTGTTTAATTTCTCTTTAATTTTCATGCATTTTATTTTAATTTGTCTATGTTGTTATTATTTTATTTATGTTTCATTTTATTCTTGGATATGTCTAATAGATCAACTTTTTTTGTTTTTTTTCGGTGCACATATTTTCCCTATGTAATGCTTATAATATGTAGTTTTAGGTATATGGGTATAAAAGTTCCTTTTAATTTGTATGATATGAATTTTCTTAAACACACGTAATTAGGTCTTTTAAATTCAAATATAGTATTCTTTTAATGTACATGTTTATTTGTTTAGGGCCTTTATTTGAGTTTAGTTCAAAAAGGAGTTTTTTTGGTTATTTAAGATTCTAGATTAGACTAACCAAGGTAATTTGACTAATTCGGGATCGTGTGCTCGTCTTATAGGGACATTTTTCACTTAATTAACCAAATTAATCTTAGGTTTCAATTTTAAAAGCCTTAGTTAGGCTAGGCCTTCTTAGGGTGTGTTAATCGATTTAATTTGTGCACCCGGCCTATGGAGGCATGGGTTTCAAATTAATTAGAAGCATGGATAGTCTCTGAAATGTAGTTAGATTAAGATTTGAACTACTTTAATTAATTTAAATTTATCCTTGGCTTATTGGGATAAATGTTAAATTTATTAAACTAGCTAAATGCTCTTTAATCACCCTTTTAGGATAAAATGGGCAATTGGGCCTAGATGGACATCTAATTAAAAGTTATGATTAATCAACTTGATTTATTTTAAATAGTATCCCTAGCTCATTGGAATGCTAATTCAAAATTGATCAAATTAATTATCATCAATAATTTATTAGGGCTATTTAGTTTTTTGGGCTTAGTTAATTTAGGGTTAATGCTGGAACCCCCTCTAATTGGTAACTTGATCACTAATATGGGCCTTTTATAGGTTAGGTCTTTTGTGTGTATTTTTGTGCCTTTGTTTGTCATTCAAACGGCCCATTAATTTTGCGTTAATTAATCTAAATCGTAAAAAGAGAGATATTTATTAATTCTGATATTTGTGTCGTAACAGTCCGAGCTTAAAGGATGTTGACCAAATATCTGAATTAATTCTTACTGTCCCAAGGTAAAGTTAAAAGTTGATAAAATCTTTACATCACATCTTAACTGCTTGCACCATACATAAAGGTGATGTTCGAACCATGAATTAACCCGACAGTCAGGCTTATTTGATGTCGGTTTAATCTATGGTCCGATGTATCGTCAACCTTATTAATTAAATGTCCAATTAATTTGAACCTACCAATTTGATAAAGCCCGTTCAATTAAGGTTAATTTTTAATTAATTAAGGTCACCGAATTAAATTCTTTTCGAATTCCGACAATTTCCTTCGATTAAAAGCAACAAATATTTTGGTACCGATTTCCGGGCGTGATGGGGGTGCTAATCATTCCCAACACGTAACCAACTCCCAAGCCCTTTCAAAATGAATCTCTGGTTTTGTGGTGTCCAGCCTACCTTATCCAAGTAGCCAGTGGCGACTCCTAGTTTTTAATCAGTTTTCCAAAGGAAAAGTTTTCAAAAGAAATCCCTTTAAACCAAGATTACAAAGAAAGGATTTATGGGATAACCCATAGCGCCCAAGATAATAATTTTTCTAAAAGGTTTTCCAAAAAAATGTCGCGACAGCATGGCGACTCCGTTGGGGACAAAGTTTTGTTTTTAAACAAAAGAGAGAGTTAGGCCAAATAAAATATTTGTTGCTTTTAATAATGGAAATTTGTCGCAATTTCAATAGATTATAGTAAGGTTGACCATTTCTTGAAAATGTGACTACAATAGAACGGGCTTTGATAATTGGTGGCCTTTGAATTAATTTTTCATTTAATTTCTAAGGAATAACCGACATGTGTTGCACCATTCATCAAGCTCTATGCCCGAGCTCCATCCCTTAAGTGGGAGTGAAACGACACATACCCACGTGATTAGCCCTCTATGGGTCGGTAATTCACTTTTGGAATCCACACCTCTTGACACGTGAGTAGCCCTCCACGCCATCAGGTCGTTCTTTCCCTCGAACCGAAACCAATTCGCAAGCTTGTAATGGGCCAGAATTGGGCTTCTTGTTGCCTTTGTAGGTAATAAGATAGGTTCGGGTACCCCAATTAGAATCAAACCCATGTGTGAGAATCTAAGAAACCTACCCCGTTAGAGCCATGAAGATAACCTTAGGGAACTAGAAATTATGTAGTTTGGTGTATCTCCCTATATTTTTTACACTCGTGCATATTTCGTTTTGCTTTTACCTTGTTATTCAATCATTGGACTAATGCTTATTCCCTTTCCTTTTTCCTTTATCTTTTGTTTTGTACATTTAATCGTGTCATGAAGAGCATACTGAGTTAGAAATAGTTTGAAGTTAAAGACTGGATCAATGGGAGATTTAGTCTGCAGCAATGACGAAAAGAATTCTGATGTTCAGATATGGTCAAAAGGGGAACAACTACATGAGGGAGACAGTATTACCACTGGGTTCAGATCAGCCATGTCAACCACAACATTTATGAACACCGGGTTTAATGATGTATCCAATCTGAACCTAGTTTGGAACAGTTGGGACTTTGAGACAAAGAACACTTTTAAGGAAGAGTATGGTGACATCGCATATTTGTTGGAGGTCCCAGTTGACCAAGCACTATTGCAAGCCTTCGTGGGCTTCTGGAACTCTGCCTATAGATGCTTCACAATCGGTGACTTTGATCTGACCCCAACAATCGAGGAATACCGGGACCTCATAAATTGCAAAATGATTGACATAGATCGGGTGTATTCAAAGCCAAGTAAGAACAAGGATTTTCGGGCTAAGCTAAAGAAATTCTCAGACACGTTGCTAACATGGGTCGAACAGCAGGTCACTACTTGGAACCATAGGGAATATCTCAAATAGGAAGGGATTCTGACCCTAGCCTCTGTACATCATGTGGGCTGGGTTCAGCGTAACCTCTTTGCATTGTTGATTTATGGATTGGTACTCTTTCCTCGAGCATTGGGACTCATTGATTCACCAGTCTTAGATGTTTTTGATTGTCTGAGTAGTTGGACTAATCTGGTTCCCATAATCTTGTCCAAAACTTTTCGATCTTTGAGGTTATGTCGAGAGAATGGTGGAGGGCACTTTAGAGGATGCTCACAACTTCTAACTGTCTGGTTCTACAGCCATTTTTGGACCAATCCCAGTTTCTCCAGGCCCTTTTATGCCGGCAAGTTTTCACCTTTAGAAGAGTTCCTCAGAAAGAACGATTGGCCAACTCAAAGGTCTGGGGAAGTATGGCAAGATGTCTTCAGAAGTTTAAAAGAGGAAGATATAGTTTGGAGAGCGCCATGGTTATTGGCAAAGAACATTCTCTATAGATGCGAAGAGCATCCGTGGGTACCCCTACTTGGCCTCTAGGGACATACTGCATACGCGCATCTGCTAGTTCTGCGGCAGTACACCTCAAAACTGTTCGTGCCAGCCACCAAAGGTTTGAATGAGTTCAACGTGGATTATGCAAAGTAGAAGGGCTATAAGACAATGGTGTACAATGCGTCCTCGGCATGGAATAATGCAAGACGAGTTAGGATTGTAAATGCCCTATACATGGTCACTCCGAAATACGAAGCATGGCAGTTTAAGCGTGTTAATGGCAATATCCCTTAATTGAGTTTTAATAGAGGAAGATCCATGGAAAATAGGTTGTCCACACTCTCCACCGAAGCTGAGTTGATAAGGAAGAAACTGGAGGAGGAGCAAAAGAAGTACCTCAAGCTTGAAGAAGAGGCCCGCCAAGAGAAATTTGACTACGAGCTAGAGAAGACACAGTTTGAAAGGGATAATTAAGGGTCTGTATAGGAAAAATGATGAGTTGGAACTCGAACTCAAATTAGAGAAGAGGGAGATTTAGAAACTTAAAAGATTGAACAGGTGTAAGAGAATTGCAGAATGTGGACCAAGAAAGGGGTTAGAACTTCGACTTAAAGAAGAAAAAGCCTGAGCTGTGAACTACAAGAGGATGTATTCGAGCACAAGGACCAGATGCTCGCATTAACCCTAGAAATAAAGAATCTGAAGACTTCCCACTCTAGGCAAGTTGAGAAGGAACAACACCAAAATGAAGCCTTGAAAGATCAGGTGAAATGTTTGGAAAAGTCTCTTTTCAAGCACAATGGCTCAACTAGCAAGTTAAAGGCCAGCAGTACAGAGAACCAAGTTCTGATGACATGCATCGAAGGATTGGAAGAGGAAGTTCAACAGCTTAAGGATCAGATGGCTAGCCTTAGGGGGCAATTCAAGTAAGACCGACACTGAGTTTGGAACAACTACACTTCGCCGCATACACAATCTGGAGATAGGAGCAAGAGTTACCATGGTGGACCGCGCAGATGACAGAGGTTGCTCAAAGAATACAATTTCTGGCAGAAGATGCCACTGAACTTTATGACTGTGTAGATGATGAGTCTGAAGAAGGGGAAAGGTTCGTGTGGATCCTAAGGGAAATTATCAGCCTTGATACTACCTTGAAGCCATATGTGTAGTGGGGTTTCTTTAAGTTATTGTAACCAGACTACGTTCCTATTAATGCAAGTCGTTTAACGATGATATTCGAACTCAGTAGCACTCTTTGCATTCATCCATTATTTTGAGCTTTGTCTGCTTTTTTAGAATATTAATGATCTTTTAGCCAGTTTATTTGTATGCATCTTGACTAATTACTATTGATTAATTAAAAAGGGTTATTTTCAGAAAAATGCCATTTTGGTCTGTTGCATTACAATCATTCCACATCCATACCGTACTCGCTTACGAACAAGGCAAATGGAAGAAGGTTTTGCCAAGTTAGAGGCCAACTCGAATGAGCCCAGCAGGAATTAAGGGATACCATCATTAAGTCCCAATAGGACATGATGAAGGAGATTTCCCAGCCGATAAAGGCTAATTTGAGAGGAAAATAAACTGTTGAGAACCCAACTCAAGATTCGGGAGATAGCTCATATGCCCCGGTTTTCAAGAACCCTCTCTTTACCAACCCACCTAACCCTCCACAAGGAATGCCTTCATCTCATCAGGCCGGCGCCTCTACCCCAGCTCAGCCAGGCATAACAATCTGAAACATCGAGAATGTTGGGGATAGCATCCCAAATTTTGATGAGTTCGAAAAATTTAACCAGGTAAAGGCGGAGTTGTCAAAACAGTTAGAGGACACCTGGAAGGACCTTGAAGAAAAGTTTCGGGTAAAGGAGGATGAAGAGGGACCCTATGGGCTAAATGTGAGAGAACTCAGCTTAGTTCCGGATGTGGAAATTCCTTACAAATTCAAGACTCCAAACTTTGAGAAATTCGATGGAACAACCTGCCCACTACCCATTTTACCATGTTTTGCCGAAAAATGGCAGGGTACACGGATAATGAAAAACTATTAATCCACTGTTTTCAAGATAGTTTAGCAGGATCCGCTTCAAGGTGGTATAATCAGCTCACTCGCGCTCAAATCAAGTCTTGGAAGGATTTGGCCAAAGCTTTTAATGACCAGTACAAGCATATAGTAGATATGGTCCCTAGTCGCCTCCTGTTACAAGGAATAGAGCAGAGGCGTAATGAAATCCTTCGGGAATACGCCCAGCGATGGCGCGATATAGCAGCTCAAGTTCAGCCACCACTTTCAGAAAATAAAATTGCACCAATGTTCGTAGACACGCTGAAGGGGACACTCTACGATCGATTGATCAACAACCCCATTAGCAACTTTACGAAAATGATAATGATCAGTGAATGCATTGAGGCCGCTATTAAAAGTGGAAGAATTGACAGTGGGGAGTCAGCGCGAAAGAACTACAAAAAGAGGGGCAACAAAGTAAACAATACCAATACTTATGAGGCCGTCAAGAACCTCACTATCTCCCAACCCCAAGCAGCAGCAAGAAGTGCTCGAGGCTTCAACAAGAGGGAAGAAAAGGGCCCTAAGAAAGAGAATGAGAACTGGTCTTTCACTCATATACCAATGTCTTACAAAGAATTCTATTCAAAGTTATATAAGGCAGATCTAGTCCGACTATATCACGCCACACCTTACAACTCCCCGTACCCGGCATGGTACGACTCTAAGGTGCACTGTGAGTACCATGCTGACGTCTCCGGACACTCGATTGAGAACTGCGTGGCCTTCAAAAAGTTTGTCCAACATTTAATTTAGACCGAGGTCTTGTAGTTGGGGGAACCCAGCACAGCTAACAACCCCCTACCGAACCACGGGGGGCAAGGTGTTAATGTCGTAGAGAAAGAATATGCTCAAAAGGCCAAGGTGAGAGTATCCGAAGTACGATCCCCATTGAGATGGGTCTTTCAGCAGCTGTGTATAGCCCGCCTCATTGATCGAGGAATGATAATCGTGAAGAAGGGATGTGGCCCGTACTGCGAATACTATCAATCAAAGGATCATGAGATTTAGGATTGTGAAGAGTTTCGCCAATTAGTTCAGCACATGATGAACAATAAGGAGATTGTGTTCTTCAAGAATGAAAGGAATAAAGAGGAATCAGAAGTATGTGCATCCGAAGATCAAAATGCCAAGTATAGTGCGTAGAGACCATTTGTTCTCTGCCTCCAGCCTGGTGAGGCAGGCAAGCCAAAAATAAACCCCAATATTATAATTGCTACCCTGAAATCTTTTTCTTTCAAAGATACGCAGATGGCCCTATGGAATTACACTGCAAGCGTTACAATACCAGGCTCCTCCAGTTTGCTGAAATGAGAGAAAATGGGAGTGGAAACAGAACCTGGGAGCCTTGAGGAACCAAACAATGAAGACGTAAAAGTTGTAGGGCCCCTCACAAGAAGTGGTCGGTGATATGCTTCGGAGAACGTAAAGATGCCAGAAGAGCAAGAAAGAAGGAATAAGGAAGTTGAGGGTGAACCAAAAAAGATGTTCGGAAAAAATCCGCCATTAAAAATTAAAGAACCAATTACAGAAACCCAAGCCTAAAAATTCTTGAGATTTTTAAAACACAGTGAATATAATCGTAGAATAACTACGGAAGCAGCCGGCCCGGATCTCGATGTTGGACCTTCTGCTAAGTTTGGAAAAGCACCGGGATACGTTACTAAAACTTGAATCAGGCCTTTGTCCCAAACGATATCTCGATTGAGAAGTTAGGTCGGATCATTGGACATATCAGTGCCGATAATTTTATTACCTTCAGTGATGACAAAATACCAGGAGAGGGTAGAGGGTCAACCAAGGCTCTAAACATCACCACTCATTGCAAGGGCTATGTATTACCAGGAGTGCTGATTGATAACGGTTCTGCCTTGAATGTCATGCCATTAGCCACTCTGCAGCGATTACCAATTGATAGTTCACACATGAAGCCCTATCACAACACAGTGCACGTTTTTGATGGGACCCAACGAGGTGTAGTCGGGAAGATAGAAGTACCCTTGCTCGTCAGCCCTACAGAATAAATGGTTGACTTTGTGGTTATAGATAATCGGCCATTTTACAATTGCCTGCTAGGAAGGCCGTGGATACATTCAGCCGACGATGTTTCATCTTCACTACACCAGAAGTTAAAATTCGTTATTGGATGAAAGTTGGTAACAGTGAACACCGAGCAAGATATTGTCGCTTTAGTTACCTCAGACACACCATATGTTTATACCGATGAGGCAGCGATGGAATGCGCATTCAAGGCGTTGGAGTTTGTCAATGCTACTTCCGTCGCTAAGGGGAACCCACTTCCTTATCCTCGGTTGTCCAGTTGTACCAAAATGGTGGTATTTGAGACCCTAGGAAAAAGGGCGGAAAGCAAAAGGTTTGGGACAAGATCTACAAGGACGCCTCCGACCCATCAGAGTAATCCAAAAAGTCGACCCATTTGGGCTCGATTATAGACCGGATTCTTTGCAAAAGAGACAAGAGTGGAGGAAGAGACAAGAACAAAGGAAGGCCCGGCTTAAAAGGGAGGACATTCCATGGACCCCTATAACCTATACCGATTTCAAAGGTATCTTTAAATCGGGTGGACTCAGGAATCCTGAACAAGATATCCAAGAAGTAATTTAGGAGAGAGAGAAACACATTCGGAGGGAATTGGTCTATGAAGCCTTGGAGGGAATTATTTTTAGGGTTTTAGAATACTATAAATACTCCATTTGGGGTAAGCTCAAATCATCTCTCATTCTTAGGTTGTTCTTGTTTTTGAAGTTTTATAAAATTCTCTTTACGTTCTTATTCTTTTAGCTTTATAAAATTCTCTTTACGTTCTTGTTCTTTTAGTTTTTTATTTATTTTCTTTTTATTTATTCGCTAAGAGAAATTGAGATCGGATTCGATTCTCATCGAGACAACATAGTCTGAGTCGGGTTTTTCCATATTTTAAAACTGTTTTATTCTAACAGCGATAGTCGTGGCTAGTCTAGCGAGAAAACTGAAATTCAAAAATTGATTTTGGTTTATCGGTTTACCGGAGAGAAAAACAAGTTACAAGGATTGAGCTTTGTAGACTGTAACCGGCATGTATCCGAGGTAAAAATCCTTTTTCGATGATCAGTTTGAATTGAAGCTAAGCAAAGTTTGAGGCTAATTAATTTAATCAAATTTTCTCAAAACTATTTACTTCCGTCATTTTCTCCAAATTCGTTTTTATTATTTTACCTTTAGTTCATACTCTATCAACCCCCCCATTATTTTTATTTTTGCGCTAAATTCATAATCAAAACCTCTCTACATCAGAAGCTTCATAGTCCTTGTGGATTGGCCATTCTTCTCTCTATACTACATTATTTTTATATTCATTTGAAATTAAGGAATATTTATTTGACAATATATGACACTTGTCAAATTGGCGCCGTTGCCGGGGACTTCGGCAAAGTTACTGATATATTTTTGTTTTGATTTATGACCAAGAAGAATCTGGGCGAACTAGTAGATTTTAACCTGGAGATCAAAGCACTAGCCTGAAGATTACACACACAGACACTTCGAGAAAGGAAACGAAGACTGCGACAACAACAGTTCGAACGTGATCTAGAAACATCATCCGAAGTTGAAACACACTTTGAGTACACCGACGACGAGCATATTCCAATGGCGAATGACGACCAAACCATTTGCCAACTTGTCACAGCACCTGACGATCAACAACTGTTGTGCATTACATTCCCAAATGGAGAGACACCATTCGCACTCAAGACGGGTCTGATACACCTCCTACCTACCTATCATGGTTTACCCAACGAAAATCCACACAAACACCTCAAAGAGTTCTACATGGTTTGTTTAAGTACAAAACCACAGGGAGTATCCGAAAACCAAATCAAACTTCGTATTTTCCCTTTTTCCCTAGCTGATATGGCTAAAGATTGGTTGTTTGATTTACCTTCCAATTCAGTTACTACATGGACTGACATGTCTTGACTTTTTCTTGATAGGTTCTTTCTTGTACCCAAGGTGAGCGAACTAAGGCGAAGTATCTTGAGTATCCGAAAAAAAGACACAGAGTCATTATATGCCTACTAGAGAGATTTAAGAAATTATGCGCAAATTGCCCACAACACGGACTGTCGAAACAAACGCTTCTTCAGTACTTCTATGAAGGTCTAACCCCGATGGAGATGAAAAAGATCGATGTAGCAAGTGGAGGGGCACTTGTGAACATGACTCCAACGGCGGCAAGAACTTTAATTTCTACTATGGCCGTTAACTTCTAACAATTTCACCCTTCAAGTGAACCCTCTTGACGGGTTCACAAGGTAAGTGCAGTTTCTTTAGAAAATAAAATTGACAAATTGGATGACATTGTTCAATCTCTTGTTGCAGATAAAGGCACAACTAGACTTTGTGGAATATGTACGATGCCAAACCATCCCACAGATTGATGTCTAATGTTACAGGAGGATACTGCTGCTCAAGCAAACTCAGTAGGTAATTTCCCATGACCTCTTCAGAGACCTTACAATCCTAATGGAAGCATATACAATCCAAGATTGAGGGATCATCCAAACTTCAGTTATGATCAAAACCAGAGGCCAAATCAAGCGTATCAACTGAGACCGCCTCCACAACATTCGTATCAATAACCGAAGTCATCATTAGAATCTATCGTCAAACGGTTGGCGTTGTCTCAAGAAAAATTTTAGAATCGCACCGATGCTCATTTACAAGTGTTAGACAAGTAAATGAGCCAACTTACTCAGGCAGTAGGACAAATCGAGTCTCAATGTAAATTACCTTCTCAAACAGAACCTAATCCAAGAGAGAATGTCAACGCCATCACTCTCCGAAGTGGTACCGTTGTCGCACCAAAAACCATATAGGAAGGTATCCAAAAGAAAGACGAAGCAAGAGCACCATCTCCCATCATACAAGGTATGTCTGATTCACCTCCCACTCCCTCTCCCTACGCCATTCCACCTCTTTTTCCATCAAGATTGATAAAGCAAGATAAACAAGCCGAAGAGAATGAGATCTTAGATGTATTTCAGAAAGTTGAAATTAATATTCCACTTCTTTAAGTAATCTGAAAACTGTCGAGATATGCCAAGTTCCTAAAATATCTATGCACAAATAAAAGGCAACTTACGGGATTGAAAATGTGAATTTGGGGGAACACATCTCAGCCGTTTTCCAATGAAAGCTTCCACCAAAGTTAAAAGACCAAGGTATGTTTGCTATTCCTTGTAAAATCGGTAATATTGGGATAAAACGTGCAATGTGTGATTTAGGTGTTTCTATTAATGTTATACATCTTTCTTTATACAACTTACTTTCTTCTGAGCCTTTGAAGGATACGAAAGTAACAATGCAGTTGGCTGACCGGTCTGTGATATACTCAAAAATAATCCTTGAGAACGTCTTAGTGAAGGTAAACGAGCTTATTTTTCTGGAGGATTTCTATGTCGTTGATATGGAGAACGACCGATCGAAAACTTTTTCAGAAATCCTTCTCGACCGTCATTTCCTTAGTACGGTGAACAAAAAAATCAATGTAAGAAGCATAATTCTTACAATAGAGTTCGACGGTGAGGTTGTTAAGTTTGACGTTTACAAAGCGATACGATATCCTGATAATATCACTAGTATTAATTTTATTGATATTATTGAGCCTGTCATTGAAGAGTTTTTTTAATCTAGCTTTATTGATGATCTGTGTAGGGAATTGGAAGACTTTGAAGAGGAAATCAGGGAGTTTTAGGAAATTTTTTCAGTTAATTCTGATTCATGTCTTACTCCGTCTAAATTAAAACTCTTACCTTTAATTTTGTAGGCACCACAAGTCGAACTTAAATAGTTGCCAGGTCACCTAAAATACGCATTTTTGGGAGAAAACGATACTTTACTGGTAATTATCTCGAATAAGCTATTAAAAGAAGAGGAATATGACTTAGTGACAGTGTTGCGCGCACATAAAGGAGCTATCAGATGGACTATCGCAGATATTAAAGGACTTAGTCCCTCGACCTGTATGCACAAGATAAAAATCAAAAAGGGGGAGAAACCATCACGAGAAAGTCAACGCCGATTAAACCCACCGATGATGGAAGTCGTGAAAAAAGAGATACAAAAACTTTTTGATGCAGATGTCATCTATTCGATATCTTATAGTAATTGGGTAAGTCCATTCCATGTGGTCCCAAAGAAAACTAGAGTTACGGTAATTAAAAACTCAGAAGGTGAATTAGTTTCAACACGAGTGCAAAATGGATGGAGAGTCTGCATCGACTACAGGAAGTTGAATTCGTTAACTCAAAAAGATAATTTCCCCTTCCTTTTATAGATCAAATGATAGAAATATTAGTTGGTAAATCTCATTATTGTTGCCTTGATAGATTTTCATGTTTCTTCCAGATTCCAGTGGCACCAGAAGACCAAGAAAAAACGACATTTACACGTCCCTTTGGCATTTTCGCCTATCGACGGATACCTTTCGGCCTTTGTAATGCGCCCGCCACATTTTAGAGATGCATGCTCAACATCTTCTCAGACTATACCGAGAAGAGAATCGAGGTCTTCATGGATGACTTCACCGTATAAGGTAGTTCATTTAACAAATTCCTTTTAAATCTGACTAATGTTCTTAGACGATGTCTACAATTTAACCTCGTGCTAAATTATGAAAAATGCCATTTTATGGCTGATAAGGGATTAATTCTAGTCCATATTGTTTCTTCTAATGGAATTGCAGTTGATAAAGCAAAAACATATATTATACGCTCACTTCCTTACCCCACAACTATGAGGGAAATCTATTCTTTTCTTGGTCATGTAGGATTTTACCGCAGTTCACTAAGGATTTCTCAAAAGTAGCGTAACCTTTGTGCAATTTGCTTCAGAAGGATCAAGTCTTCAATTTCAATAAAAAAATGCAGGGATTCATTCGATGTACGAAAGGAAAAGCTTGTATCAACTCTAATTGTTCAACCGCCAAACTGGGAATACCAAATTCGAGCTCATGTGTGACGCATTGGATACAAGCGTTGGAGTTGTCCTTGGTCAGAAAATTGGCAAAAAGCCCTATGTCATAGCCTACGCGTCTCGTACACTAGATTGGCTCGGAAAAATTATTCTACAACGGAAAAAGAATTGTTTACTATAACTTTACCTTAGAAAAATTTAGATCATATTTGCTTAGCACTAGAATTACTGTATTATCTGATCATGCAGCCTTGCGATATTTAATGAGTAAAAAATAGGCAAAACCGAGACTCGTCCAATGGATCCTGCTTCTTCAAGAGTTCAATCTAGAAATTAAAGATAAAAAGGGATGCGAAAATCTCATAGCAGATCACTTGAGTTGTATTCCCTTTTCCACATCCGAATTGCCGGTTAAAGATGAATTCCCGGAGGAAAGCTTGATGGTGGCGCAGAAAGTTACCTCATGGTTCGTAGATATGGTAAATTATTTGGTCACAAGTAAGTTACCATTAGATCTGCCGAGAGTTGCAGTTAACCGAATAAAGCGAGAATCTCGATTTTATATTTGGGATGATCCCTACCTTTGGAAGCACTGCTCGGATCATGTAATTTGGCGATGCATCGCCGAAGATTATGTAAACTTAATCTTAAAATTTTGTCATTCTTACTTTTGTGCCGGTCATTTTGGACCAAAACGAACTGCACATAAAATTCTTGAATGTGGTTTCTTTTGGCCTAACATCTTTCGTGATTCTTATTTATTTTGTAAAACTTGTGAAAGATGTCAACGCGTGGGGAATCTCAGTCGAAGGAACGAAATGACACTCAATCCAATATATATCTGCGAAATACTTGATGTCTGGGGAATTGATTATATGGGTCCCTTTACTTCTTCGTTTGGAAACTTTTACATAATTCTTGTTGTAGATTATGTATCTAAGTGGGTGGAAGCTAAGGCTACCCGAAATAAAATGCTAAAACCATGGTTATATTTCTAAAATAATTTATTTTTTCCAAGTTTGGCACACCTTGGGCAATAATAAGCGATAGAGGGACTCACTTTGTCAATCGAATCATTTAAGCCCTTATGAAGAAATTTGGAGTAACTCAAAGGATTCCAACGTCTTACCATCCGCAAACCAATGGGCAAGAGAAAGTATCAAATCACGAGATTAAAGCAATACTTGAGAAGATCATCAAACCAGACCGTAAAGATTGGAGTATCAAGTTATCCGATGCATTATGGGCATACCGAACTGCGTATAAAGGTCCCATCAAAATGTCTCTGTATCGCCTCATCTTCGGTAAATCGTGCCATTTTCTGGTTGAATTGGAACATCGCACGTACTGGGCAGTCAAGCAATGTAACATAGAGATGGATGCAATCGGTGAAGCGCGAAAATTACATATTCAAGAACTTGAGGAGATCCGTAGAAATGCTTATGATAATGCTCAAATATTTAAAGAAAAAAATAAAAGAATTCCATGATTGTAACATTTCTTTTAAATCTTTTTCTATCGGTCAAAATGTTCTATTATTTAATTCCAAGCTTAAACTTTTTGCAGGAAAACTTAGGTCGAAGTGGCTCGGACCCTTTACAGTAACTCAAGTTTTTTCTCATGGTGCGATCGAAGTCAAAGATGACTCAAAAGCGCAGTTTAAAGTAAACGGTCAACACTTGAAGTCTTATTACAAAAACGCTCCAGCTGGTTTAACCGAAGAATTCGATTTGAAAGAATTTGTAGTCTGAATCAAGTCGTCGAGCTAAATGACGTTAAATAAAGCATTAAATGGGAGGCAACCCATTTTATTTTATTTGTTTAATATTTACTCGTTTTCCATTTTATTTATTTTGTCTTTATTTTGTTTAAATTTTCAGGTACCTAACTATTTTTTGAATCGAACATTAATGATGTCCGCTTGAGTATTTTTTGTCGACTTGTGCATTCCCGGGAACAACACGCATGGTTTAACAAAAAGGTGCACGTTAGCAAACCCTTTCCCCCACCAAGGCCCACGTTAACGAAACCCAATGCCCAATTGTTCTGTCACTCATTTTTTCAACCCAAATTTCAATCCCTCCACTAATTGATCGGTCAAGTACCTCATCCCTTTATCCTTTTTAAATTTTAAATCATCTCCTCATGGAACCCAAACTTTATTGATAAACCAAATCCCTTTCCCAAAAATAAATTCTTATTCCATTTTAATTTAACTTTCCCCGCGTGACTCAAACAAAACAACAACCCTAAACATTTTTTCTACCAGCCACACATCCTTTTTCCTCCCTTTTCATCCTCAACCTCTTTGACCTTTGAACCAACCCACCATGGTACGTACTAGAGAACAAGTACGCCGGCTTCCACAAGTGCCAGTTGTTAACGTCGGACGTTTTCGCTTTGCACCGCCTCAGTTTGTTCAAGTTTCGAGTAACTCCGATTCTGCGCCACCGCCTTCTCCTCCTCATCGTGGTGGTCGACGGTAATAACCGGCTACGAATCTTTCAGTCTAATCTGCGTATTCACATGTCTGTGTCGCTTCGTCGACCTCTCCACCACCATCTACTGGCCATTCTAGTCACTCTACCCATCAGAACAATGCCGCTGTTGTTTCTGAATCACGATGAAACCGCCCTTCACAACCGGTTTCGTCCTCATTGTTTCAATCGATGCCCACTACCAATTCGTCTCGCTCAGTGCCGGATGTTATCCCCTCATATTCTATGCACTCATTCATCCCAGACCAAGCCGACGAGGTAAATTCTGATCCAATTTCTATTCGACCTTTGCTAATGTACCATCCCATTTTTGGTTATACAGAGAATTGTGATTCTGGATTTCCTATGGGTGGTCCGTCGACGGAGCAACCAGATTTTGGCCATGAACAACCCGCATCATCTCATTTTGTTAGTGAACAGCCTGCTTTGCCTTCTTTTGCGGCTAGTTCGGACGACAGCACCATACCGACTAATATACCATATCAACACGAACGCTCCAAGCGTAATCGTCGTGGCCAAACCTATTCTATCTCGATTAAGGAAGTTCTACAAGGATACTTGCACTTCGACGATGACGACGCTTTGCGATTCAATAGCGTCCGGCATCGTAAGTTTTAGGTTTGCAAATATGTTCCTTCCCAAACTCTCGACACTTTACATTTGCGTGAATCTGTCATGCAATTTTTCGATGCTATTGGCTGGACATTGTACTATGAGATTAGATGTAGAACATACTATGAGTTGGTTTTTTAAATTTTACGCGACATTTTCATTTCTGAAAGATCAATTTGTTATTGTCAATTCGCCTGATGTTATATCTTTTCGGTTGATATGTTAGTATTTTAAAATGTCTGTTACATATTTTAATTTTTCTATAGGATTCATGACGGACGTCACGGATCATGGGTATCTAACTGCTTTACTTGAGATTCTGCAGGATTTTGATACTGACCTAGCTTACGAAGGACTTACTGGCTTGGCGGGTTCGATCTTTGATGCCCGCTCAAAGAAATGATGGTGTATACACAACCCCGCGCTTCGCTACATTCACCGGTTCCTAGCATACAACTACTCCGGAGGTAATGATACTACGTCCAATTTAAGTAAGGTTGAATTGTTCTTTTTATGGTGTATGCAAACCGGTACCGAGGTAAACTTGGGCTTTTGGTTCGCCCTCACTTTTGAGTGAGTTGTGCGATCCAATCGCCCACTCATTCTCGAAACTTATATTACTCACCTTGTATCTCGCCTTTTTCCATTGAATTTTGACACTGCACAATTTACTTACGCCTTTGCAATGGATGCTTTAGATGCACGGTGTTTGGACACAATAGGACTCATAGCCGGTACCCCTGATGCACCATATATCGTTCCTTCGGGCACCATTACGCCTCATAATGCGCATGTCTTCCTTCGGCGGATCACACCGCAACTGGCACAAGAAGAGAACCACAGTCAGACATGCACAACGAGATCCACGAAGTACACGATCGACTCAACTCCATCGAAATCGACATTGCCGAGATTCTATCTTACCTTTGCCCGGGCACATCTAGACGTGGCTGTAGCCACGACCGTCATTGGATCGGGGAGTATCTCTATTCCCTCTCTTGTACTTTCATTTACATATTGGGACAATATGCTTAAGTGGAGGGGGTAGAAAACGCTTGCATCAAATTTCCTATCTTTTGTTTATATGCCTGAAATTAAGTTGCCTTGGTTGAATTGTTGAAACCTCTTGTTATTAATCTTGATTTTTTTCTTTGTTTCATTAAATACTCTATGAGTTTATGATCACTCTTTTATCGGATTTAGGGTGCATGATAGTTAAATGGCAAGATTGGTATTTTCTATTAAATTTTGCTTGACATTCCATGAATTCATTGATTGATATATTTTGTGATTCAATGCACAATGCACTTTCTTGTGAGATTTGAGCCTAAATGAGCATACCTTTTTATTATTGCTCATGTTCTTGATTGAGTGTGCTGGATTAATTTTGATGTTCTAGAACTTGCACTTAAATACAAGTCAAGATTACATGTTGAACTGGATGTTTTAAAATTATTAGGGCACTTAGGAATAAACTACTTCTCTACCCAAAAATGCCTGCCCATTAATATCCATTAGTGAACCAATTTTGTGACTTTACCCTTTTTCTTTATTTTTCCCCATTACTAAACCAAACCTTTTTACCCTCTCTTGATACCCATGTCAAGACAAAGATCGGATTGATCCACGAAGAATTTCGAAAAATAAAAAAAGAAAAAAAAATTGTTGTTGCAGGTGTTCGAACAGAACTCAAAAAAAGGCAGTGAATAAGTGTTCGAAAATCAAGAAAAAGAAAAGCAAAAGGAATAAGTTAATTGCTTCTTCAAATTTGTTTACTTCATGGAATTTCGTGGCTTGAACTTCATTTACAATCTCTTGTCTTGACATTTTAGCCCAATTTTTGGCCTTATCCCTACCCCAACCTAAGTCTCATTACAACCTTATTTAAGACCCTTTGATTAATACATCCAGTTTATTCTAAGTAGTGGAGACTTGAATTATGTACAAGCCTTGGTAATATCTTTCTTAAATCTTGGCTTTGAGCATTTCCTTTACCCAAATACATTGAGCATTAATGAGCGAACTCTTGTGAGGTGTTGAATCTTGATACATTGAAGTTAATGGATAGTTGGAATGTCTTGGCTTTTGCTTAAACTTGTTACTAGTTGAGCCTACATACTTGATTGTCACCTTGTTTCCGATAATTGATGTGATCATTGATTCATTTAGTGTTCCTTGACATATAGTGGGATGATGGATTGGTAACTTGAGATTTCTTCCATTAACTAAGGCATGCTTGAGGACAAGTATTGAATAAGTGAGGGGGAATTTGATAAGTGGTTAATTTGGGTACTATTTTATCTTTAATTATATCCTTAATGATTAGTTCATGTTGCTGATTTAGACTTTTTTGTATGTTTTCTGTGCAGAACTTCAATTCTGGAAATTACACTTAAAAGGGCAAAGTTTTGCAGTTTTATTTTCTGGAATCAAGGCTGGGCTAGTGGGCATGAGTTTGGGCATGAAATTCGACGTGGCGTCCAGTCAGCAGTTTCTAGAAGGTACAGTCAGCGGCTTCCAAAAGGTGATGTCAGCAACAACGGATAGCAGGATTAGCTGTATTTTGAATTTCAAACTTGGAAATTATCTTTTTAGGATTTAAATATTTTTTAGGTTTTATCTTTTATCATTTATTTAGGTTATTTTTAGGGTTTTAAAATACTATAAATACCTCATTTGGGGTAAGCTCAAATCATCTCTCATTCTTAGTTTGTTATTGTTTTTGAAGTTTTATAAAATTCTCTTTACGTTCTTGTTCTTTTAGTTTTTATATTTATTTTCTTTTAAAATGCTAAGTATATTTTTAACATAATCATGCTTAGCTAAATTTAGTTTTTATATTTATTTTCTTTTAAAATGCTAAGTATATTTTTAACATAATATTTTTAACATAATCATGCTTAGCTAAACTTTCCTATTAGCCAAAGGCTTAGGGCGAAGCTTCAATTCACCTTGTGAGAATTAAAAAGTACTCAACATCTTCGTATTACATTCTCGATTTTCTGGAAACTTAGATTAGCAATCGGTCTTTCTATTAAAAATATTTAGCTTTCATTTCAAAAAGCTAGCATTGACTTGAATGTTGTTCAGATTTATAGTTGGGAGAAAGGATCGGCTTGTAGCAAATTCGACTTCCTATGAACACACTTAGCGACAGATTCGCTAAGGGAAATTGAGATCGAATTCGATTCTCATCGAGACAACATAGTCCAAGTCGGGTTTTTCCATATTGTAAAACTTTTTTATTCTAACAGCAATAGTCGTGGTTAGTCTAGCCAAAAAACTGAAATTCAAAAATTGATTTTGGATTATTGGTTTACCGAAGAGAAAAATAAGTTACAAGGGTTGGGCCTTGTAGACTGTAACCGACATGTATCCGGGGTAAAAATCCTTTTTCGATGATCAGTTTGAATTGGAGGCTAATTAATTTAACCAATTTTTCTCAAAAATATTTACTTCTGTCATTTTCTCCAAATTCGTTTTTATTATTTTACCTTTAGTTCATACTCTATCAAACCCCCATTATTTTTATTTTCGCGCTAAAGTCAGAATTAAAACATCTCTACATCAGAAGCTCCATAGACCCTGTGGATCGACCCTTCTTCTCTCTATACTACATTATTTTTATATTCATTTGAGATTAAGGAATATTTATTTGACAATATACGATGCTTGTCAGGGTCCAAAATATTTTTTTTCTCGAATGGGCTTGCAGATTTCCAATTTTATCTCTTTTATATATTAAATTAATTTTTAAGGAAAAAATTGGCACTAGATTAAAAAATTTCCCCCAAAATGGGGTGCAATTGCTCCACTCCAAGCCTTTGTACATCCGCCACTGCTATGACTCATTATTTTTCTTAAAGTACCTGAGTTGAACACCCGTTCGTGGAATTTATTTGGACATGGGTATATGAATATTACCCTTCAAGGACCTTCAAGAGACATGAAAAACTTGGAAAATTTTGAGATTCAACATTCACATTGGATCACTGTGACATAATGAATGTTATTATGGTCACTGCGAGTATTATGATTGTGACTTATTAATAACAAATGTTATTGTGGACATAATAATTGCGAACTGTTGTTTAAATCATCATCCCTAATAACAAGTGTTGCAAAAAAAATAAATTTTAAGAGTAGCTTCATAATAACAAGCATTGAAAAAAATTACGCCATTAATAAAAAAGTATTGAAAAAATCAGGCCCTTAATACAAAGTATTGAAAAAAATGGGCTCTTAATAAAAAGTATTGAAAAATTGCACTCTTAATAACAAATAAATGTTAGAAAAGAAAATTAAATTTTAAGAGTACGCCCCAAAAAACAAATATTGAAAATAAATTGGTCCCCTAATAAAAAGATTTAAAAAATGAGCTTTAATAATAAGTATTAGAAAAAAAAGGTGAATTTTAAGAGTGTCCAAGATAAGAAATATTGGGAAAATTAGATACTTAATAACAAAATTAAAAAAAAAGAATATGCCTCTAATAATAAATTATAAGAAAAAATTTAGGCCCTAATAATAAATATTGAAAAAAAAAATAGACTCTAATAATAAGTATTGAAAATAATTGAGGCCTATATTTAATATAAAAATATTTTTTATAAATCTAATACACTATAAAAATTCTTGGCCCTGGGCAATTGCCCTCTTGTCCGGGCCCAGATACGACCCTGGGTGGAAGCAAGAAAGCAGTGACTCACAATCAGCGTTGATAAATCAAGTTTGGTCCCCTGATGGTTTATACCTCTCATCTGGATCAGCATACCGAACTGCATTATTGTTCGAATTAGGAATAAAATGTTTGAATGTGCAAATGTGGAGGACTAAATGTGCTGTTACAAAAAATTTATTAACTGCCACGTCACTTTCTTAACTTTGTTAAGAGCTCAGTGGTCAAATTAAAGCAAATCATAAAGTTTAATGGTAACATTAAAACAATTAGAAGTTTAGTTATCAAATTGAATAATTAACTAAAATTTAGTGACCATAGGTGAACTTTACCTTTAAAATATGTAAAGGTACACGAAACACACATCAAACGTAAAAGGAAACTTGGAAACTATGTCTACAAAAAATTTATACAGAAAGAAAAACAAAACATGAAAACTTGAAAAGCGTGACTAAATAACCAAATTTTTTTTAATATAACTTTCTTCTTTCATAGAAACACAACAATCATTATTAAAATTTATGTCTTTATTCAATTACACACTTGTGATGGACAAAATCAATCTTAAAGAGTACTTTACTAATAGTTCTGAATATATCAACAAACTGTCGCATACTAGATTGTCAACCTTTCCTGATCAAGGACGTGCGTCGTGAACCATCTTTTGGCTAACCTAGCCTCCTCCGTCCCTCGTGACCAACAAGGGGTAGTACAGGAATATTCACTTGTTGTCCATCGACTGCGCCTTTCGGCCTGATCTTAGGCCCTGACTCACCCTCCGTGGACGAACCTTGCGGAGGAACCCTTGGGTTTTCGGGGCATTGGATTCTCACTAATGTTTTGTGTTACTCAAGCCGACATTCTCGCTTCCGCTTCGTCTACTCCCGCTCACGCGGGTTCTTCCCCTTAAGGCGGAAGGCTCCCCTACCGATGCATTTTTACATCCCACAGCTTCGGCAAATCGCTTAGCCCCGTTCATTTTCGGCGCAAGAGCGCTCGATCAGTGAGCTATTACGAACTCTTTCAAGGGTGGCTGCTTCTAGGCAAACCTCCTGGCTGTCTCTACACCCCTACCTCCTTTATCACTGAGCGGTCATTTAGGGGCCTTAGCTGGTGATCCGGGTTGTTTCCCTCTCGACGATGAAGCTTATCCCCCATCGTCTCACTGGCCGACCTCGACTCCTATTATTTTGAGATCATATTTAGTATTCAGAGTTTGCCTCGATTTGGTACCGCTCTCGCGGACCACACCGAAACAGTGATGATCATTACACGAATGTCAGACTATCATAAATGTATACGAGAACCGTATCATAAAACAGATAAAAATCATGCAACAAGATAGACGAAAATCATACCACAAAGAACCAATTATAAAACAATACAAATTGACACTAATGGTGCATTATTTCAGTTTTCTGTTCCATTAGAATGGTTGAAATTATACACATAATGACAAATGAGTAAAGAAAACTTGGTGTAAAATGAATTTTCCAGCGAAGCCTTATCAGACACGGTTGATTTCCTTGTTTCCCAATCCAACGTTATGAAGAATCTAGTAGTCAACAACACCCGACTTACAAATTGTTTGATGCCAGCTAAGCCACATTGTTTATGGAATACTGGAGGAATAATTTCTCCCAAGTAAGTTTATCACGTTTAATAACTCCAACAAGTTTAGGGTTAGATGCATGCATGAAACAAGTTATACACCCACCCCACATGCAGTTTTAGTCGTTTTAAGATTGTTATAATAACATGTTGGTCTAGTGGGATGAGACACTACATCTTTTAATAAAAGTTAGAAATTCGAATCATAACGTTGTGAATATAAGAAATTAAGTTGGAAGAATCGCCTCGTAACGAGTCTTTTCAATATCCAATTTATTTAGTGTTGGTCATTGGTCACTGTATGTTCGTCCTTTCATTGTTTAAACTCTCACAAAGATAATAGTATGATCGGAGTTAAATCCTGCTTTTCGTTGGGATGTCGCAGTATTACATGGACTTGGGATTGGGTTTCTCGTGTGCTCGGGTCATGATATTCGGCCTATTTTGTTCTCGAGTTTTCTACTTGATTTTGTTGTTTTCATTTTCGGATTTTTTTAAATGAAACTTTTAGAAAGAATATGACACAATTCAAGGTAAAAACTGTGCGTATAATCACTAAAATTTGAGTTTCTTTTACCATTAAAATTTAAATATTATCGAAAAGTAACATACGATCACTTAATCGTTAACATCTATTACATGAATAACAAAAATCCTACGTGGCATGATGTGGCACCACCAAGGGCAGTTGAATGTTATATTTTTGAATTAACTGAATAAGATGTTGAACCACTGCACCAAGGATTATGAGTTCCGAGTCCCTTCATTAGAAGATATTAATTAATTAAACAAATATATCAGTACCACCATGTCATGCCATGTAGATTTCCGTTACCCAAAGGCCAAAGTAACATAGGTTAACAGTTGAGCGACCGTTTTGTAAGTTTACAAAATTCGGTGGTGAAAAAAGAAACTTAATTAAACTTTAGTGATTCATTTACATAAGTTACCCTATAATTAATTACATTAGTTTAAAATAAGAAAAAATATTTAAATTAAACAAAATTCTAGTCGATAGTTTATAACTATATTTTGAATCCGAGTCTTGCACTGCCCATTCATCCTCCCATTATCAAAACAAACCTCACAGGTAGGCACAAACATATGTTGTGGTTGAGACGAGCTGTTGTCTCCCTTTGTCTTTTCTTTTTTATAATAGTATTTTAAATTTCATAATTTAAATATTAAAATTAAATAAAATCTTTGTCATACTCCAAATCCAAAGCTTTCGACATTTTTTAACACATACAATGATCCAATGAAAGAGATATGTCTGTAGTGTGTTGACACAAGACATTGTTCATGTATCAGGACAATCTCTCACGCCTCACCTCTCTTTCAACTGATTAAAATATTTATGTGACATATATACACCGTATCAAGCTGAACAGACACTACAATAGACAGAGAGAGAGATGGAGAAAGAGTGCCAAAATGATGTTTACAAGGAGTGCTTGAGAAACCATGCAGCCAACATCGGCAGCTACGCCACCGATGGCTGCGGAGAGTTCACGCTCGACAACGCCTCTCCTTCGACCCTACAATGCGCCGCATGCGGTTGCCACCACAATTTCCACCGTAAAGTCAGCTACTGCAGCGGCACCAGCGGGAGTCAAGGAGACCCGGAAAACACCGTAGAACGGATCAATTACGAAGACAACCGAGGGAGACGTCCCGCTGCCGCAGAGTACTCGACCGAGGGGAGAGACGGGGAGGGAAAGAAGCGGTTCCGGACGAAATTCACGGCGGAACAGAAGGAAAAGATGTTGGAATTCGCGGAGAAAATGGGGTGGAAGCTGCAAAGGAGAGAGGAGGGAGACCAAGTGGAGAAATTCTGTAGAGGGATTGGGCTGAATAGGCAAGTGTTCAAGGTGCGGATGCATAACCATAAGAACTCTTCCATTGCTTCCTCTGATGTATCATCTCTTATGACCAGGGATTCATTTAGAGGTTCGTTGATCGGTAACTTTACCGTCCGAAACTATTATCGTAAAAAATAACGGTCCACGATATGACTATAATAATATCTGTTATGTCCGACACCGAAAACGCGGCTACAACCGAATTTAAATCTTTACTTTCGACTCCATAGACAAATCGGGATCTGATTTTCTCTTTGCTTTTGTAAGTTTCTATTATTTTTTTCTTCTTTCATTTTAGTTCATGTTGGGTTATTATTCCTAGAAATTAAGCCACCATAACTTCATTTATATACGATTTATGAAGATGCACATTTCCCAGAATCTAAAGCCTGTGATTATAATTTTTTGAAGATCCAAAATTTATATTTCTTCGTAGGAACAGATGATTGTTAATCTTCCGGATGCTCCCTCAGTTCAAAGTTAAATAAAACACATGCATGCATATTTCCCCCCAAAAAGTCCCAGATATAGTTTAGGAACTGATAAGAATATTTTAAAATTTAAGGATCAATTTAGAATGAGGCCATAGTTTAGGGACTGATATAGAATATTTTAAAGTTTAGGGACTGATATAGAATATTTTAAAGTTCAGGGACTAATGTAAAATATGGGTCATAGTTTGGGGTAACCTATGCAATTAACTCTTTTAAAAAATACATATTGAATCATAAGGATTTATATTCCTGTTAAATTGACCTTTCAAAACCACCAAATGGAGGAGATCTCAGCATAACAATATTTTCCCAGATTTTCTCAAGACTAAATCAATCAGCTGCATTCAACAAATCTTGATTCATATGTTCTAGGTCGATGAAGCACAGACACGAACATGTAATACGAATACGATACGAACACAGGCCACCAAGCAACCATCAAAGAAAATGAAGATAGATAAACCCTGATTCTTTATTTGGCAATTCAAATTGCTTATCATCTCTTACCTTGTGAATTGCTCACTACATTAAGAGTTCGGAGTTCCTTCTTTCTATTTTGTCCATTTATGGTAGTAGAAGAGTACATCAGTTTTCTCTCTTTTCACACCCTCTTCTACACTCTACAATTTAACCACTGGATTATGCCATCCATTATGGCTTCTCTTTCTGGTTCGAATAGGAGATCATGCAACAGGCCTTCTAACAATTTGAGCATTTTGTCGGTCGAGGCAGCCTCTTCATACAGTTTCCGAGAAGCTTGAGGATCGGTTACGGTGTCATCCATGCCGTGGAGAACAAATAAAGGAACTCTCAATCTGTTCATATTCTGCTGCAAGTAGGATGTAATTCTAAGAATTTCATAACCAGTTCTCACCCATAGGGGTCCCGTGTATACCAGTGGATCCGAATACTTGGCCACCAGCGCCTCTGGGTCCCTAGAAACTGGCAAGCCCTTTTTATTTGTGACGCTGACCTGGTACCTTGGCAGTAGAAATGATACAATTGGGGCAAGCACCTGTCATAGGCAGAAGACACAAGGAGATGATGCATGAAATTATTCATCGGCTTAGTCATCGTTTTAAACTAATGCCTGTGTTGGACTGTTTGACAGCTTTGCACCATATTCTTCGGAACTTAAACGAAGAAAAGAAGATATGGCTAATGGAAATGCTTACCACAAAAATAGGATGAGATGGCTGTACGCCAACAGCTGGGGAAGTCACTACAATGCCTGATACCTTGGCTTCGACCTTTGGATCAAGTACCGCCTAAAATGGAAAATAGTTAAATTTCAGTGGAAAAAACTCAAAAAACAGAAGTGTTCTACCTTTTTCCTGTTCGGGTAAAGAGACATGTTATGAATAAATAAACACAGGGATTAAAGAAAAGCAACAGAAATGATATTAATATTTGATTAAAAGATTACAGGGGAATTGTTGTTCTTTATGGAACATTACCTTAAGGACAATCGCACCACCCGTTGAATGACCGAAGCAAAAGCATGGAAGCCCAGGATTTTCGGCTAAAACCTTTTCAAGGAACATTTTCTGTAGCAAGGTGGAAGACAAACAAAGATGGTTCAATTTGATCCAATACTCGATTCAAATATTCTTTTTTCGCTGAAAGTTAAAACATACCATATCGGTAACAGCATAATCAAGAGAATGAACATATGCATGTAGCCCATTGCTTCCACCATGTCCTACAGGATATGAAGAGCAAATAAACTTAAGAATGAAAACAAAAAGAAGTGACCATCAACAATGAACAACCAAAGATAAAAGCTTATAATAAACAACTTCCATTTAAAAGAAGAAAGTTGCTAGCCATCTTGCATAACCCCGGGGATGGTAGATGAAGTTAGAAAGCATATTTTCAAGTTCAACTACAAATACAAATCATGCTTCCAAATAGAGTGTGGTAGGGGGGGGGGGGAGCAGAAAGGGAACCCTGGTCTAGGTTGATTTTATCATAGAGGTTTTAGAGATCAATTGTTTTAGGCATAAGCTTGCACGCTGCAAGATGCAACATTGGTCGAAGAGTGGTTCTCCCTTTTTGACATTTTTTACCAGGGAAACTTTCAAGTACTGTGGAAAATTCATCTAAACAGAAATCTAAGCAGCCAATAGAGAGGAGAATATCGTAAGACAATACTTATTGTTTCTACAGGTCATCTAAACAGGAATATAGTTTTTTTTTTTCAGGTCTTCCTTACTATAAACACTTAAAAGTAAGCTTACTTATCATGACGAGCTTCAGATGTTACATTTTGGCACCAATGGAAATACTCAAGCCCCTGCAACATCCAAATATAGATGCATCGCTGAAGAAAATGTGTCTCTAGTCTATGAACAACATTAAATAGAAGATAGCCTGTGAAGGATTATCTTAAGGAATGAAGGCAGAAAGTTATTTTAAAATTGATTTTACACGAGCATCGAAAACAAAAGGGAATATCAGCTAACATAAGCAACTAAAATGCCTTTGAAGACAAAGCATTCTTTTATGTTGAGACTGAAAACACATTTCTCCACTAATCAAATAAGTGGGCAGCTGTATTTTATCAATTCAAAAACTCCACAAAAATAGTTGAAATCAAAAGATGATGAAGGCTTTTCCTTCTTTTTTCTAATTTTTCTGTGTCCATGATGATCGATAAAATGGTAGAACTCACCTTCAATTTTAATTTACTTTCCGATTCTAGTTTCTAATTCCTTTTTAAACATGATATCTTCCCTTAATGCTAAATAATATTTAATAGTTCGCTTGAAAGGATACATTGACTTGATAAGTGTCGAAAAAGTACTAGGAAGGTGAGTGCTGGAATCTTAGTTGCAGTGGTCAGGATACAAATCCTGAAAACATCAAACTATTTATATTTCGGAGAGCATAGCAAGTACAATACATCTCTTCATCCTAATATTTCCTTTATACTGGGAGGCCAGCATCATTTCATAACTCGCCATTACGACCAAAAGAAATCACCATTAAAATTCATATACAGGTAAAGAGGGACCTTGAGGAGTGCAACAGGAGATGTAGAATGGAAGTTATTCTTTATGGTAAGAATTATTGAAAAGAAAATGTAGAAACAGCAACTGGTTTACCAGAAATGGGTCAAGTCAACCGTATAATAAGATCTCTGATTTGCATCCTACTCACTTATGTCAAAAATAATCGTCACACAACATCAATAAGACAGAATTTCAGACCAAGCAGAATGTTATTTGTATGAAACTTGTACTTACCAATCCAGTCCATTCCATAGACCTTGAATCCATTAGCATTAAGACGCTTTGCAAAATCACTATACCTCCCACTGTTGTAAAAATCAGAACATTGTCAGAGAAAGAATCAAAAAGCTACAGAATCAATTGAACAGGACCTCTACAACTGCATCAGATAGAAATAACAAACCTGTGTTCATTCAGGCCATGCAAAAGAACTACTACTCCCCTGAAAAAAAAACATGCAAATAGCATCACCGTCAAAGTGAATAAAGCAACCAGTAAATGAAAACAAAGTGGCAGAAATTGTAGAAGGCTACAGCATGAAGATAATTAAAAAAATAGTTTATTTAATTTCTAGAACATAAGAAAAAGAATTCCTAATAACCCTTTTAACCTTTCAGATTGTAAATATGAAAACACATGTAGCAGCAATCAAGCTTGGTCAGGGAACCATTTTAATTCTAAGGTTTGAAGAAAACACATATATAAAACAAGCATACAAAATATAAAGAAATCATATACGAAATTAACTTAATTAATTTGCTAGTTCAAATGCAGACAAATAATCACTTGGACATGAATTATGCAGATCATTTATAAACGAAAATGTCCATAAATTAGTCCATATGAAGTACACTTGGATTAGTTGCTTAATTGTCAAAGGATCAGCGAGAAATTAAGAATTCCAATTTTATATTATTCAGTTAAAATTTTTGCAGTTGGCCTTAAAATTCTTATCATCCCACGGAGCATATTGGAAAACATGGCCAAAAGCATAAATTCTTATCAAGTTGACCAACAGAGAGTCTAACGCCAAAGCATATATTTCTTCTCTCCCCAGCCAGGTAAACATTTAATTTATCCATACAGACGAATTAACTTCGAGCAAATACAGAATTGAAACTTCTGCTTACAGGGTTTTTCTTATTTCAGGCAGTTAAAGTTCAATTTGTTTCTTACTAGTGAAATTTCTTTCAACATTTTCATTTGCTTATTTTAGTTCATTACATAGTCTGCAGCACACTTCAAAAAGTTGCTCATTCTCAAGCATTTAACAAGAACAACAATTCCTAATAGATCACCAAGCATAAGCAAAAAAAAATTTACACGAACACTCGTGACGAAAGCATTTTGTTCTATTAGCATTTCCTTTTGGAAAAATCCAATTCTAGGAAAATGTGCCAAATGATGACTCTCTCGGAAGATGATAAGGCACTGCCAAAACATTCGACAAATACGAGACAAACTAGGACAGAGTATTGGAAACTTTATCTCCTGAGCAACTGCCAAAATATTTTACTAATATGCGGGCAAAAAAAAGGTAGGGTACCATAACCAGAAGTGTAGGGTGTGCTTGGTTGAGCAGACAAGTGAAAGGATTGAAAGAGGAGAGTTGCAAAACGGAAACATAATAAATTTTGAGTATACCAGGCAATCCTTGTTTAAGGTAGCCATGGAAACATAATAAATAGAAACAGGACAAAAGACTTTTAATTTTTATTTTCCAGGCAGAAATAATCAAGAGAAAGCAATCCATAGTTTTAACCACTAGTGTCATTGGAAACTCAGCCATTTTTGCAGGTTTCTGTCTAGGGAAAGAGGCAGGAATTCAAGTTAGGGGTGAAATAAATTTTTAAGGGATAAAAATAGATTTTTAATAAAAATATATAAATTTTTTATTTTTACGTTTCTAAATTGTATAGTAATGACCGCCCCTAGGTCTATCCGTGTTTCTGTCAACATCCCAAAGTGAGGACATTTCACCGCAGTTTTCAGATATCTCTCTTCAATTAATTGTTGCATTTTAGGATTTTTTCAAAGCATTCAGCACATAGAAATTAACATATTTTTATCTTTTTTCCTATAGGTTACATAAAATAATAATCTTTTGATAAAAATAAAATAAAATAATAATCTCAAACACAATCTCAAAACCACCATTTCTGGGGAAAATTACTCCTATATTGTGATGAAACTTTCTTTTTTCAATATATCGCACTGTCCAGATTATTTCTGACATATTGTGGTTTGAACAGAGCAATATATTGGGAAAAAAAACCCCAACGCCATTATTTGAGTAATTTTTCCCCATTTCCTGAGCTATTTTCTAAGAAATTAAATTGAGAAGAAATCAGTAGCATTTGCTTAAACAAAAGGGAAGAATTTAGTGTTATTAATTGATCAAAGAACTTACCTGACTATGACGGAAACTGGAGTCCAAGACTGAGTAAATAACGTGTCACCTCTTGCAGTAGTGAACAGCGAAAACTCTCTCACCGTTTCGTTATCATCGTCCTGAACCACCCTCTGAGTCGCCAGCGACCGCCTCGCCGCAGCCTCCTGGTCCACAACCACCACCGCGCTCCTATGTGGCAACATCGCCACCGGAACCCTCACCACAGCAGCCGAAGACGACGACGACCCTTTCCTCCGGCTATCCTGTTTCACTTCCTTCCCCACTTTCTCCCCGGAACCGATAGCGGAGGCGCGTCTCGTTTCCCGGAAAGGCAAAACCAGAAACAAAACGACAGCATTTAACAGCAACAAAAGACTCCTCAAAGCACGCAACGAGAACAACGCATTTATGCGACCACTTGCGCCAGAGGTTAAAGGCTCAACCGCCATTATTTTAGAAGTTGAAGGGATTAAGCGACTGAAATCCTTGGATAGAAACCTGGGGTTCCAATTGTAAACGTATGTTTTCACATTCAAATGAGAATGTTTGTAAATTTTAGGATACTCAAACTTAGCTTCTCTGGGTATTACAATCGTTCCACTTGATGAACAGATCATAAACTTAAAAAAAAAATCGTTAAAAACCCAGACTTTTATTTCTATTTCTCCTCTACGCTACTGTACTGGAAAAACAAAAGCAATCTAAATTCTAAACCACAAGAACCCAGAAACACAAATATAAAGGCAAGGTGTATGATGATGGAAAATTTTGATTTTTTAAATCGTAAGCTTATCTGTAAGAATTAATGGCGGAAACAAGAGAAGATGAAATACAAGTCAAATTGGTTTTGGTTTGTCCTTAAGTTTACTACACAACAAAAGTAGAGGGCAACAAGAAATGTGATTTCAATATAGGGCAAGTCGTCGGGAACCGAATCAAAATCTTTGAAAAACGTTAAAAAAAAAAAGATTGTATATTGATGGTTCTAGACATTACAGGCTGGTGGGGGCAGAAGGAAAAACAAAAAAGAAATACGTGAAGATTAATGGGACAGGTGTCAGAAGAATCAGGCGAAGTACATGACGGTTTACGCGGCGGAGAGCCAATACGAAAAAGTTCTGCCAAGCAATGTTAGGATAGGGATAGGTGGTGGTGGCCGGTGGGTCATATATTTATAATTTACACAATATTTAAATTTATTTAATTTATTTCAACTTTTTATTTTTTAAATATTTTCTTATTTATAAATAAAAATATATATAGTTTAGATGTTACATCAAAAAAAATATTTTTGAGTAATATGTGATTAAAATCTTAAAGTTGTAAATAGAAAAAAAATAAAAATATTATTTTATAATAATTTTTTGTAAAATATAATTTAAATTAATTGATTAATAAAACGGATATAAATGGTTAAACTAAAATTAATTGTATTCTTCTATTTATTATTTGATTTGATTTAAAGAGCATGTTCATTATATATTTGAATATGTTAATAATTATATTCTTTATCATTTTGTAAAAAAACAAAATTATTTAAAATTAAATAATAATAATGTCATGAAATTTAAATTATAATATCATAATTTTAAAAAAAATTACAAAAAGACTTTTTTGAACAGCCTAAAGATATTTACAATATAATATATTTTTATATATATATTTTTAATTTTTTAACAATATATATATTTTACAGATATTACAATTAAATTCGAGTCTCTTAAGTTAAATAATATTTACTTTTCCACCTAAACTACTCATTGAATTTTAAAGAGATTTTTTAAGTGAATGTAAACAAATCATGCATAATAGTTTTTTTAGTGTTAATATTTTTAAAGTAATATGAATTTTATATTTAATATATAAATTTAAACCCCTAATAAATGACCATACATTTTCTCTTTTTTGGGAAATTCGTATCCATCATTAAACCTAATTTTTAGGCTGTTTAATATATAATATTTTTAGGTCTTCTAATTTGTCTTTAGTCTGAGTGTTGTAAATAAAATAATAAAGAATAACGAAGAATACAGAATTAAAATAAAAGAACAAAGAATGAAAGAAAGAAAAAAATTGTATTATTTTTAATATTAATTTGAGTGTAAAATGTTTTAATCAAATTATTTATTTATAGGTATAAAAAGTATATAATACATTAAACTTTAATTAATAAAAATAATATTTTTAACGATAAAATAAATTAAATTTCTTAAATAAAGTTTTTATCATAATAAACATCCACATAAATAAATATTTATAACAATAAGTTAATAATTAGCACTTTATCATATTGTTTTATAGGTAAAACTTTGATACACGGGCTGTGTAAAATTAATTTTACACAAGCCTGTGTATTTACACTATAAAAACTCAAATCTTAAATTTCTAACCCTAACCCTAAAAAACTAAACCCCGCACTCTAAACCCTAAATTCTAAACACTAACCTTAAATTCTAAACCCTACAACCTAAACCCCTAAACCTTAAACCTTAAACTAAAACTCTAATCCCTAAAACTAAAAGGCACGTATAAACTAAAATTTACACGGACTGTGTATCAAAGTTTTGTCTTGTTTTATTGTCATTGACTCCAAGTTACAACCCCACCCACCCTTTAATCCTTCCCAATTTTTAGCCTTTTTTCCCTTTCATTACCTTTATGCTTTGTTTGGAAACTTACATTTAGAAATTTAAATTTAAAATTTATTTTTTAGGTAAATAAGAATTTATTAAATTTATATTTATATTAAGAATTCAAAATCACTAATCTAATGTTATATATTTGAGAAAAATGATTAAGGTTGCATTTTAAGCATATTATTCCCCAGTTTAGGATAAATTTTATCTAAATAATACTCATTTTAAAACTATTTAAAGAATAATCCAATAAGTGGCCACAATAAAAAAAAAGGATGATGTTTTTTTTAAATATTGGAATTCGAGTAACTTTATCTGCAAGGTGTGTGTGCTATCAAAGGGTTAAGAAAAAGTATGAAAAGATATTATCTCGTAATCACTTTAAAATTATTAAACGAGCTTGTTTGTTAAATATAAAAAATTAATCTTCGTTTATTTAGCTTAATAAATGAACAGTTTGTCCAACGATCTGTTCCTTTACGCCCCCTATTTATATATTTGAATATGTTAACTATATGAACCCAGCGAATGGTCCTAGTAAAAAAAGAGGATGATGTTCATCTTAAGAGATTCGTGTTTAAGCAACTTTGTTTGCAATGTGTGTCTATATAATCAAAGGAACTATAAAAAGTATGAACATATGTTACCCATTAATCACTTCAAGACAATTAGAAATGATGTGTTAATTATATTCATTTATTATTTTTAAAAAGTTAAATAAATTGTTTCAAAATTTAATACGTAATACAATTGAAAATTTTAAATTATCATGTCATAAATTAGAAAAAGTTATAAAGAATTATAGACGTGAATATTAATTTTAGTTTTAATATTTTATATATAAATTATATTTTTAATCTTTTGCACAAAAAAATTTATATAAACTATAACAACATTGCTTGTATGACCATCTACACGTTTTCTCTCTTCCTTTTGGGGGGAGGGTTCGTGTTCATCCTTTAAATCTAATGTTTTATGTTTTTTTTGCACAGATCTTCTTTAATATTTTAAAGTGACTATAAGATAATATTTGTTCATAAATATTTTTAAATTTTTAACAAAAATTTATTACATGGTCTCAACTCACCACATCATTTATGATTTTGTCCACTAAAAATCAGCCAACTAATCTCTTTTTTTCATGTTATTTCTTCGAAAATGAATCTTAATTTTTTTATATCATGTAAACGGAGAATGGGTAGTTATACAAAAATTGATTCTGAATAAATTAGAGACATTAAAAAAGATGATTTGGCTGATTATTAGTAGATAGGGACTATGGATTACGTTGTGAGTCGAGTCCATAAATAATTTATCCCATTTAAAAATGCACACACCATAAAAACAAAGAAATTGAACTTATTTTTTTTAAAATGAATATCATCTATTATAATAATTTTAGGTTTCCTAATTTAACTTTAGTCTAACTTAATAATTAACACTTTATCATATTATTTTATTATCATTTACTCTATGTTACAACCACCGATGACAAATTCAAAAAATATTGTGTCAATATAAATAGAAATATATAATGTGTATATATATAGTTTTCAATTTAAGATAAGAGTAATTAAAAAAATATGAATATATGCTTGTTTGTATGTTCACAAACACAAGCGATAGATATAAATAAGTGATTCATGATTATTTACAATAATGTAAATAAATATCAATACTTATTTACAGGGGTGAAGTTAAAAATTTATTTAAGTGGAATTATTTTTTTAATTATATTTAAAAGCAGTTAATTATTTATAAAGGAATATCATTTTATTTATTTTTTAATTTTTTATATACAAATTATGTAAAAAATGAAAAAATTTGGCATTCAATGAAGACTTCATTATTCCATATAGCTCCGCTCATGCTTAAACGATATAAATAAGTATCAATGTATTTGAAATTTATATTTTATTGAGTAATTATTTCAAATTTTTGGTGGTCAGACTTGTTGGATCCTTCTTCTTTGTCATTAGGTATAAGTATTTGAATGGGTCGAGATAATTATTTTTTAAATAATTAAATTAATGAATTATATTTTATAATTCAAACTTGTTATAAGGGTTTCGAAATAAATATATTTGTATAAATTTGGAAGGGACAATAAGTATACGTAACGTGATGTAGTAAAATAACAGGTGTGAAAAAACAATGGAGATTATCAGATTAAGGTTTAGAAAGAAAAGAAAACGGAGAACTCGTGGCATGGCGTGTCGGCGTATCGTGGCGTGTCGCTGGCTGACGATTAGTATTTCTTAACAGAGCAGCTGGGCCTGCGAGATTCAACTTTTGAATTCAAACACCAAAAAATTGAAGAATTTCGAGTTTCAGCGACGAGCCAAGCAGATGTCAACTTTAATCCTCCCGCCGGTTCCAACCTCCCCCAGAGACGATGCTATTCAGCTTTACCGTGCTTTTAAGGGTACCCTTTCTTTTCTTCCTTGGGTTTCTCTCCTTCTTCATTCTCTCGCTTTTTTTTTTTCTTTCTTAAATTCATGATTAATTTTGTGTACCGAATGTTCAACTTTTATGGAGCACCTTAGGAATTTGTGGATAAATGATGTCAGGATGCGTTTGCAAACTTGCTTGGAGATTTAGATTTCAAATTTAGTGTAATTTGTTTGATTTAGTATATAAAAATATGATTTTCCTGATTGTTTCTAAAATCATGAATTTGTAGTATCTTGGTGGATTTCAAGTATAGGAATTTATTTGTGAACTTGAAATTCATTTTCTTTATGGAAAGCATCAGTTGTGACTTTAGGATAGAAGATTTTACATTAACATGTGCAGGAAAACAGACTTTATGAAGAAAAGGTGAAAGAATGGTTCTTTTTCATTTTTTTTCCTGTTTACTTTTCCTTGCAGGACTGGGATGTGATACTGCAGCAGTGATCGGTATTCTTGCTCATCGAGATGCGACGCAGCGTTCTTTCATTCAACGTGAGTATAGAACAATGTATTCGGAAGACCTTCTCAAACGATTAGTCTCGGAGCTTCATGGAAAATTAGAGGTACCGGTATCTGTGTTTCTTTTCTGCTCTCTATTAGTTTGGTTTTATGAGTTGTAAGGAAAAAATGGCATGTGTGTATATATGTATTTCTGTCCAGTGTGTGTGAGTGTGAATGTACTGATTTTCGCCTTGGTACTTGTATTTAATTTTTCAGACGGCTGTCTTGCTATGGATGCATGATCCAGCAGGACGTGATGCAATAGTCATAAGGCAGGCACTTTTACCAGATGCAACAAATCTTGATGCTGTGACGGAAGTTATATGTTCGCGCACCCCATCCCAGATTCAAATAATTAAACAAAATTACCAGGCGAAGTTTGGGGTTTTTCTTGAGCAAGATATTGAAAGACATACCTCCGGTGATCATAAAAAGGTACATTTTCCGTATAACGAATTTGGTGTGCTGACCGTCCTAGGTGCCCTGTTTTGGTAATAATAAAGTATTTAAACCAACTTTTTAATACACTTGATTAGCAGATCATGTTTTCATTCTCTTTTTCAACAAACATTTGTTCTTCTAATACTTTGGTGCTGTTATTTAGGGAGAAGGTCTAAAAGTTTCCAAAATACCAGTTTTAGTCTCATTCTTTTAATCTTTGGTCGATATCGTCCCTTTATGTCGTAAATGGCTTATCAACTTGATAACTCTTAACGAGGAGAGTAAGATAGAAAACAATATGGATGGAAACCATCAGAATGGACCTCACTTCTATGGCTGGAAGAGGCAAAATGTTGAATATATTTAGTTCTTGTTAACTTCTTTAGTATGTTATGACTTGAGAGCCAAACTCACTCACCAGAATATGTTGTTCTAAAGAGTGAGAACATTTGCTTAAATATCCTCAAATAGCCCATCGTCTTGATTAAGAGTATGCCTATTATTGTTGATGACTTACAAAAGTCGGATGGAAAACACGTCACGGGCAACTTGCAGTCCATCTTTCCCTCTATTCGGGAAACTAAAAGCATTTTTATCCCTTACACCAACTCTTAGGTAGAAAAGTTAAAGCCACTGATGTTGTGATTCAACATACGTTGTACAGCTCTTGCTTGCATATGTAAGCACCTCCCGTTATGAAGGCTTTGAAGTTGATAGAGAGATGGCTTTGAAGGATGCGAAGGACCTCTATAAAGCAGGAGAGAAGAGATGGGGAACTGATGAGAAAACTTTTATCCGCATATTTAGCCAAAGAAGTAGGGCACAGCTAGCAGCTAGCAGCGCTGCTTATCGTGACATGTATGGAAGCTCCTTGAAAAAGGTTAATTCTCTTCGTCTTATCATCATTTTTATTTAAGTTCTTGTTGCGATGATTAACAAATTTGAAATTTTCCAGGCAGTGAAGCGTGAAACGTCTGGGAAGTTCGAGCATGGTCTCTTGACAATTTTAAAATGCTCAGAGAATCCTGCAGAGTACTTTGCTAAGGTAGATATAGTTTTTGTTTCCTATGATGCATTCTGCTTTTGGTGATGGTATATGATTAGCAACATAGAATACCAGGCAGTAGTTTGGTTTAAAAGGATTGAAATTGCATCTTTATTTGTTCAATAGTCCGGTCCTGTCATTGATACCATTTCTTGTCCAACACCGAGATCACCTTTGATTTTGTCGATTGTGTCCTCTAATATGGGTTTAAAACCTTGCAGGAATATTTCCTCTGGGAATTATAATGCTAGTATTCACATGCTTATTGCCACAATTATATGTTTGGAAATCTTATTCCTTTTGTGAAACCATGTAGGTACTGCGTAAGGCAATGAAAGGTCTGGGAACAGATGACACTGCACTTATTAGGATAATCGTGACACGAACCGAGATCGATATGCAGTATATAAAAGCCGAGTACCTGAGGAAATATAAAAAGACTTTGAACGATGCGGTTCACTCAGAAACATCAGGCCACTACAGGACTTTTCTTCTAGCGCTTTTGGGACCGAACTGCTAAGAGTAAGGGATGTGAATACGGTTTACTTAAATATAATATTGCAAGTTATGTTGTGTCTGTAAATAAGTACACCGACCAAAACACCATATGTTTGAATGGTGTTTTCGTCGAGTTCCTCTCGTATCGGTTTGATGTACATTTCGAAAGTTGGTAGAATTAGAAGTGATTGCATTGTTGATTAGGTGACGGAGAATGTATGAGGGTCTTGAACTGCAGTTAGTGTGAGTGATGGCTACCCTTAGAGAGCGAGAATGCCTGTGTTGGATACATTGTTGGAATGCTTTTCCCCGTCTGTCTTTCTGGCTTTTAATTTGTCAATCTTTATGAGCTTTTATTGTTGGATTCAAGGTATATTGCTCTTCGGAAGTGAGGATCTTGATTCGAACCTTGAAGAAGACATGTTGGCGATAATAGTTTTTTTGTGGTATGCGGTGTAGTTTACTCAATTTATTATTACTATTGTTAGCTGAAACTCTCCCTAAAAATTGTTTTTTCATAAATATATAATGGGTAAAGCACGTATATGGTCATTAAACTATTCAAAAAATATAAAATTGTTATCAGACTTTCAAAAGTTATATAATGAATATTAAATTTTAATTTTTGTTACAAAATAGTTATTGAGTCGTGAATTACGTTAAATGAGTAGTTGATAGTTATGAAAATTTGTATAATAGCATATTTAATATTTTATATTTATCTACTTAATCAATTTAGTCCTAATTCAAAAGCTTAGAATGTATATATAATGAGGGTTAAATTTATTAAAAATTTTAAATTATGATTAAATTAATTAAATGTGTAAATGTAAAAAAATAAATAATTCATTATACAAGTTCTCTTATCTACTACATCATCTCAACAATCTTTTGTAACTTTTGAAAGTTCAGATTTATTTTGGCGTAGTTTAGCGAATATTAGTGTCTTTTACCCCTACAAAGTAATGAAGTTTTTTACTTCTAAAAAAAGCCTATATTTAATTGAAATATATGTTTTAAAAATTAAAAAGGGAATATCATTTTCATAAATGCAATATCAGATTCAATATTCATAATTTTAAAAAATGAGAAATTATTCTATTACTATCATTTATCAGTTTAATCTTCTAAATATATTTTTACATTTATATTATAAGGGTAAAATTTTGATACACAGGCTGTGTAAAATTAATTTTACACAATTCGGTGTATTTACACTATAAAAAACTCAAATCCTAAATTCCTAACCTTAACCCTAAAAACTAAACTCTAAACTTTAAATCCATACACTAAATTCTAAACACTAACCTTAAATTCTAAACCCTACAATTTAAACCCCTAAACCTTAAACCCTAACCCCTAAAACTAAAAGGCACGTGTAAACTAAAGTTTACACGACCTGTGTATCAAAGTTTTTTTCATATTATAATATTATATATATGAAATTAAAAACAGAATGCACTGCAGAGCAGATGTGTTATTACCCACTTCAAAGTCCAATCTTCAATATACAGAGTTAGGATTTCATGTTCTTAAACAAATAAAAAAATCAAATTTTGTTCAATGTTTTTATTGTAAAATGTAAGGTAGTCAGATTAGGTCCTGCAAACTCAACTGAGAACAAAGCAGCATAGAAACCTTAACTGCTTTTGCTCTCTTCAGCATGGAAACCCTGTGTTCCGAGATACTCGAAAGTAACCTTTTCGATATACTTCGATTAGGTAGGGTGATCTCAAAACCCTTGCTGTCCCAAATTTGCAGGGGAGTGTAACCGAAATATGCCAGATCCAATCTACTTTAATTACATTTAGTGAGATCGAATGCAGTCTTCTGCAAAAAATAATATGTACCTACAGTTTCACCGACCTTAACACGAAATGCATTCCAAGCTATATCACCCTGGTGGTGGAAGGGTAGAACCTCATGAGGAAACTCGAGAGTGACCATACACAGATAACCCCGAGGCACTGGAGGACATGCAAAAGTGTTCCCAAAGAGCTGTTTATTGCCTGGTTGTATGTAGTCATTTCCGCACCTCTCACTGTGTATGACAGGGCTGTCACTAGTTGAGCTGCTCTATTCAGTTGATGCAATCTGTAAACCTGTTAAAGAGCAAGAGATGTCGATTAAGTCGAATAACATCCGAAACATATTTATAAAGACAATGACCCCTCTCCCTTTAACAACTATACTCGAAGAAAGAGGGTCATAAATTAAGTCAGATCGGCCCTTGAAAGATTATCGGGATGACAGGCCATGAAGGTGACTTTCTGATATCATGCATTGTCACCATTGGAATTATGAGACTAAGCACAAGAGTAGCAACTGAAGAGATACGTTGACCCAAGCGAGGGGCCAAGGTTTCTGCTGCAGAATCTGTCCCAGTAGACCTCCTTAGACAATCAATTAGCAGAAGAAAAACCGCAACACCACAATGGAAAAGCGCTTCCGTGAAGAACAGTATGAGAAAATCTGTAGCAGAGAAGAGCCACCGAGTTTCAAATAACTCCATTGATCTCAACACACAATCAGTGTTATTAAAAGGCTACTATGTCTTAACCATTTAATTCCCCCCCCCTCCTTAATTTTCAGGTTAGAACTACCTTTAACAAACATAAAGATATACATACACCAGGAGGGAGAAAAAGGAGAGTGGTGAAGGGAATCAAAAGCCCTCTATCCCCTGAAAAGCCTTGAATATAATTGCATGTTTCATTTTGTCCATTTGGTTGCTTAAGTGGCTTAATATCGAATGTAAGTCCAGAGCAAGAGGAACAAAAAAACAAAAGAGGAAGTCTCCATACACAATATTGCACTCACCTGTTAGTAGGGAATCCTCAAATATGATTGATAGTATTTTACGTAAATAAAGTGAGGGTAAAATGAAAGACTCCACAAGAACAGCAGTACCGATAAACCATAGCAAGCTGTTTTGATTCCTCTGCACATTAGCAATGACTTCATCGTCTCTTTTGTATGGCCGATTATAAAACGAAATAAAACCTGGTCTTCCACCACTTCCCTCAAAATGAATAGATGGTAAGCCAACCGGGGTTATCTCTTCTGATCAGGATCGTCTTGTAGCAGTTCTGAATCAACAGGTTGGATCTCAGTGTACTGAGATTGGTCCTTGAAAGTAGCAAGTACATTTTGTCTACTTCGAAACCCCTTCGACTTCAGCACTACAAGAAGTGACATTATGTAATAACTTATTGCAGAGGTAAATTTTCAAAATCATTGCTAATACAACCCGATTCCATTTCTATTCTAAAACTTGAAAATGGAAGATAATCTGAAACTACAGCTACAGTCAACTAAAATATAGGTGCCGAATATGTCTGGAATTCGGGCAGTTTACAGTTACACGATACAACAAAAGCTGCTCAAAGGTATCAAAAATGGTTAAACCCCACTACTTGTGACAAAATTTCAGAGACTAACTTGTTATGCAATTAGTTACAGAAACTACCTTGAGCATTTCTGGGCTGTTCAGTCCTCTCTCGCCGGTCATTATAAGATCTTCCCAACAAACTTACCTGGATATCAAAAGAGGAAAACCACAATGGGCGTTTTAACTAAGAGATTTATATGAACAAAGCTTAATATATAAATAAGTGCCTAAACTATACCTCTTGTGAACTTTAGGTGGCTAAATTATTTTTTTGGTAAATATAGGTGCCTAAGGTTTATACGTCTGGTTGTTAAGGGGTGTTTTTAATTTTGAAAAATTAAAATAAACATGTCATGTGTTATGTTTTGATTGGTTAACGAATTTTTTAACCACATTAACTGCCAGGCAGGCACCTAAAATTCAGTATAGTTTAGGCACCTATCTTTATCAAAAAATATTCTGGGCATCTAAAGTTCGGTATAGTTTAGGCACTTGTGTTTATATTAAGTTTTGAATAATTTTAACAACCCTAAAATGGAACTGTAAAAAGGAATTGCGGGATTCCAAATTTAACAAAATTACTTGAAAAAAAAATAGATTAATTACTTTATAATGCAAGCATAGATTGAGCTAATTGTATTAAAAAATTACAATTCACAGAGATTTTATAACAGCAATTAAACAGAAATCCATTTATTTTTCCTTCCATTTCTAAGGCTAAAAAAGTTGAAGACTTTCCACACCAGAATATCTACTAAAATGCAACACATGATTCCTTTTCAACATTTGAAACCCACTAAATTCTTGGCTATTTCACATTGTTATAGATTGAAAAATGAAGAAAGGACATACCCGGAACTGAAATGAAGAAGAAATGGGAGAGGCGACGTGAGAAATTGGAGCGGAACACCTAAAAGCCATAAACAAATACGCATATAGTTGTGTATTTGTAGCGGAAAGGCAGAGTCAAGCAGAAGCAGCGCATGTTGGTGGATTCTGAGGAATACCCAAGTGAATTGAAGGGAATTTAAGCAGACCCATGGCAATACCCAATGAATCAAGGGAATTGGAGAAAATCATAGTGTGTTTGGTTTGGAAGTAGGAGCCAGTAGCGACGGGAAATACTAACCCGAATACTATTTTTGTCTTTAAAATACTTCTTAAAAATAAATTTTCAATGCACTTTCTAATGCCAACGTTTGAAAAAAGTTTAACAGTGGAATAACTGTTCAAATTATATTTTTTATAAATGTTTAAATTATATTTTGAGTTAAATAAGTAAATAATATTTTATTTTGTAATTTATTTAAGGTTTAGTTATAATGGACATTAATTTTTTTATTCAATTAAAATTAAATATGTCACTATTAAACATTTTTTAAATTTTATTTTTTAAAAAATAATTAAATTTTTTAAATATCCTAAAATTTCCAAATAATCTCAAAATAATCTCCAAATCTCTAAACTCCAAATCCCGCCACTCTCACCGACATTGGTCGCTTTTTTGACGACGGACTGAAGCGTCATTTCCTTGCCGAACGACCCATACACTGTTCGTCGTTCGTTATGTCGTCGTTCGTCGCAAATCAGTTGAATAAATTATTCGACGATTTTGACGATTCGCACGACGTCAATCGATTTTTGACGACGAGATAATAGGATAAATGGCCGTAATGGTCCTGCGACAGATGTGATGGACGGCAGACAATCGGCGACGAAATCAAGTCAAAATGAGATTTGGGTTTTGGGGTGTTAGGGATTTCAAAATTTAGGGTATTTTGTGAAATTTGAGGTTATTTTGTTTTATTAATTTCTTATTTATTTTTAAATATAATTTTAAAAATTTAAGAAGATGACACATGTCCGATAACGGAAATTAACGAACATTAATGATGAGACACCTATTTAAGTAACGTTGAAAATATTAGACACCTATTTGGCCTAAAACGAAGTTTAGGCACTTAATTGGAAAAAATGATATATTTTGAGCACTTATTTAATTGTTAAGCCTTGAAAAAATTATTAGATGGACTTGGCTCACCGTGTCATTTGTAGTTTCATCTCATTTTTTTTCTACAATGTGAATCTTCACATCTTTTCTACGTGTAAATAAAAAGTGAATAGTTATTTGAAAATTACATTGATATGGATGTATCTTATTAGCTAAGACCACAGATGACGTGGTGAGCCGAATCCATCTAATAATTATTCGTTAATAGGGATGAGCACGATTCGAAAAGGTGAATTTTTCTACTTGTCTTGATTTGACTTGAAAAATCGAATTCTTCAACTCATCTTGACCCGACTTATAATTGTATTAACTCAATTCGACCCGAAAAATCTTAAATAAAGTTTTAGATATAAAATTAAATAAAATATTCAAATAACTTGGTTTTAAGTTCAAGTCAATCCCTCAATTCTACCATATATATATATATATATATATATATATATATATATATATATATATATATATATATATATATATGGGTGTGTGAAAAAATTTATTTATGTATTGTACATGATTATAGAAGTCATTTAAATTGTAACTAATTAGAATCGTAACATTATAAATTTGTACTATTAAATTTGAACGAAAACTCGAACAACTCGACATGAAAAAATTTCAAATAAAATTTAAATTATAAAGTAAGACTCGACAACTCGAATAAATAAGACTCACTTAATATCTGTATACATATTTTTTTTATTGCGTCCAAGCTATTCAAGTCTTCATCTCAGGTTTGTCTTTTTCTACCTCTGACAGTATGTTTTATGATCCAATTGGGTCGTATTAAACTATATTAGTATTCCCTAAACTTCTAAGATATTTGTATTTTAATTGTCAAACTTTTAAAATTTGTTAAACTTTTAATTTATTTTCATTAATATCATGACAATTGATGCTAGTCACCGTAACAGAAACAAATTAAAAATTAAATAAATGTAAGGCAATTTTTAAAACTTTAATGACTAAAATACAAGTGCCTTAAAGTTTAGGAACTACTAACATAGTTTACCCTATAATAAATTAGGTGTGCAGGAGAATTTGTAGATTTAATTTTTCCGTTTGGTATTATCTGAGCCCCACAAAAGGTTATTCTCATCATTTATATAAGAGTAATTATTATATACACAAATGGAGAAAAAAAGTTTTCACGAATTTAGGTAGTTGAGACACCCAATTATTAAAAGTTACACTTGAGTCACTCAATTATGGGTAAGGTTACATTTGGGTCACCCTTCATATTTAAAAAATATATCAATTTGTGTATTACAATAACTAATGATTTTAAATGTAGTACTTTAGTGTTAACGATGGTATACAAGTGATTTGGGAAAAAATGACTAAGTTGATGTGTTTTTTTTTTAAATATGAAGGGTGACCAAAATATAACCTTACCTATAATTGAATGACCCAAGTGTAATCTTTAATAATTGGGAGATCCAAATGTAACATTATCTATAATTGAGTAATCTAAATATAACTTTTAATAATTTGATAACCTAAATATAACTTTACCCATAATTGAATGATCTTCGTTGTAGTTTACTCAAAAAAAAATGGATCATATTTTAAAATTTTTAAATCCGCCTCTACCTATTATCCTAAACACTAATTATAAACTCAAAATTTCACACCCTAAAACTAATCCAGTCTTGACAGGTGCATGATATATTTTCTGTTTATTTAATTTTCATTTAAACGGCATATTTGTATCGTACGTCATGTAAACCAAAAAGGAGATGGGGAGCCGGTAGCGTTGATGTTGCAGTTGGGGAATTGTGAACCAATGAGACCAACTGCTCAGCCTCAGCCGATGATGAATCGGAAGCACAACGGCTTTGGAGGCAGAACTGAGCTCTGATCCGTGGACGATTGAAATATCAAACATCATGTTAGATTCATACGAGGTATTGTCTGCTTCAGAGGTGAAGAACGTCTTCACAAGTTTGTCCTTTGAGAGAAAAAAACATCTCATGAGACGCAGAATCAGTTTGACAGTTTCCCCCTCAACAATATATAATTAAATATAGAAGCATTATGTCCTTGTTAAAACACTCAACATTTTACAGGATTATTTGATTACACTCGATCGCATGGACGTTTCGCTACAAGGTACAATCATACAAGAGAGATTATAAAGAAAAGCATGTGAATTATGCTTGAATGGTTTCCATACCTTGCATTTAAATCAGAGAATGGTGGTACATTTGATGCCCCACGGCAGCCTTCATTTTAACTTCATTTCTTTGCCTGCATTAATTTCCAATATCTTGAGTTAGAAATGGTCTTATCATATAGTCCATGTAGGAAAAAGGATAACATACAACATACAAAGGCCATACACTTCCTAGAATACAATATGCATGACACACTTTGAACCGTAAAGCATGGCAAATCTTGTAGGCAGGGATGGACCCAGAGGGGTGCTACCATGCTGGAGGGAGCAATCCACCCCTAAAAATTTAAAATTCATACATGATTTGGAAATTTTCTATGTATTTTCTATTAAAAATATATTTTTGCCCCTCCTAAAATTTTATATATTCGCTCCCCTTAGAATTTTAGAAGTTCACCCCCTAACATAAAATCCTACGTCCGTCCCTGCTTGTAGGTAAGAAAGGCTAGGAGAACCAGGCCAAGCTTGACAGTTTATACCTCAAGCTTCATCCTTTCCACACCCAACATGCCACAGTCCCTCAAATATTTTTACTACTTTGAAATTTTTTTACATCCAAGGTGTTATGGGAAAAAATGTGCTGTTTTGGCAGCAATGTACCAGAATTTAACCTTTTGCCAAGTTGGCTTGCAAGTAGAATTTAACCCTTTGGTTACCATCCCCAGACATATTCTTCAAAGAAAACAACACTAACGTTCTTCTACTCAAAATGTGGTCCCAAACAGATAAAAAAATTATGTGGTACCGTCTACAAAAAGTAAAAAACAGGCAGACAACATGAAAGTTGGGAGATAATACCTCAAGCAGAGGGGACAGACAATTAAAGATCTGATTTGGCTTCTTGGGTTGCCTATTGAATCTTCCATCATAAATTTTATTTCCATTTGTCTTGGCTGGAGATTTACTTCTGTGGTTCACTTCCTTGACTGGCCCATTTACTTCTTGAAGTGGCATGTGATGCTCGTTTTTCTTGGTAGAAGATTCACTTCTAGCAGTTGAAACTGACAAAGCTGGACCAGACATAGAGATTGTAGAAGAGCCCTGATGAAAACTTGTGGATTGGGGCTGCAACCCTGATGAATCATAAATTATGGAATAAAGTTATTAAGAACGGTGAAACTAAGATCGGAGGAGCCACGAGGGAAGGATTTTGATTTTTCCCCTTCTTAAATTACTAGCAATAGCAGAAATTTTCAACAATAAAAAAGATAGATCCGCTTGAATTGAGGAGTGTCAAATTTAAGCACCCAGCATGCAGGGTAAATAGTACAACAAAATCATACCAAGTGCTGCTGCTTCTTGAAACTTTTCTCTCATGATTCTAACAAATTTGAACAAGCCATTTGTTCTGTTCAACTCATTAATCAACTCTTGGATGCCATTCAAGGGTGGATCGCACTCCAACACTTAAGATCATGAGAAGAAATGAAAAACAATATGTTAGAATGATACCAATTCAGAATATAGCTAATACAGGAGGATATTACTTACAGGAGTAGGCATCGTTTGCATGTCGAATGGTAAAAGAATATTCTTGCTTTGGATTTTCTGTATTCACATCATTGAATGTGAACTTCACCCCTAGAAAAAGAAAACAACCAGTAAGTACGTAACAACAGAGGAATCAAAAGGACTCTAAATGTCATGCAACAAAACTACCTTACTTACCATGACCACTTTCAATATGAAAACCAAGCACCCTGTTGTACCATGAAATAGCTTCATGAATTTCTCCATTTTCTTCTATTTCATGTTTCACCTTCTCTTCAATTTTTGTCAAAGCTGTGGGTAACACCATACAGAGAACAAGAAAGGGACCACAACATAAGCAGTAGATTAGGAGAGCAATGGCAATATGGAGTTACGGGAATAATTAAAAACTTTACAAGAAAAAATTAAATGGAAACATCATAAATAGTAATAGCCAGATAGATTTTAGGAAATAGCATGAAACTAGAAAAATACATATACTCTAGTTAATTATAGTGCAAGCAATACGTTTACTTGCCACTGCTCTCAGCGCTTCAGCAGAGCAGGTTAATTGGACCATCTAAAGAGCATTGTAATCCAAAATAACTATATAAACAGAGCTAATCAGAGGCAAATGAATAAAGATAGTAAATTGTACAGATTCAAACTACCAACACTTGCGTAATAAATGAGAGGCAAATGAATAAAGACAGTAAATTGTACAAGTACAGGTTTCAGTAGAAGGGGGAGGGAAACAAGCTCATCAAGGAATGGAGACTTAGTAGTATGATTGTGATGCCAATATATCCATAGCAGCTTATATAGTATACCATGTGTGTTCGCCAAGACCACAATGCATGAAATGCATTATCCATTTTTTTAAAGGAAAATCGGGCCTCGTTAAAAACCCCTTTGGACGCAAAATCGAGGACCCGAGAACGGGAGGGGAAAAGAGTGCCCTAGCATTTTATTCACTATAAAAAAACGATTACAAATGCATTATCCATTACATAGCCCCCAATAATATTCACAAAGCTCTAGTCCCACATGACGACCAAAATGAACAACAATGACAATGTGCAACATGAAAGTTCTATCAGTAGAATGTGAAAAGCAAAACTATAACATGAACCCAATTGTGCAATATGTGAACCAAAAACATTAAACCATTGTACAAGAGTACACAATTACCTATAGATTCTTGAGATATAATTGATCCATACTCATCTCTCCTAGCTCTTTGTACTTGGACGGTTCTTTTAAGTTTTTCTACTCTAGCTTTTATAGCAGAGATCGAGTCTCTCGTATCCATCTGTTTTGCCTCTTTACGGGTCTTTGCTATACAGAAACATGTTCAAAAACATTTAGAAACCACTTAGAAACCGCCATAACTTCATCTTTCCAATTTCAAATTCATAAAAAATAGGGTAATTTCAAATCCTAAAAAAAACAGAAAAAGCAAAGCAGTACCTGCTAAAACTTTGACAAGCTCATCCTCGGCTTCTCTCAAATCAGCTTTCATCTTAGCGAGTTTAGCTGAAACATAGCATGACAAAAAGACACCAAAATTCACGATCTAAATCCTACTTCCTTACAAAAACTCGCCATTTTCAGTCAATTTATAGTATATATTAGAGAGAGAAACCCTAAAACTGAAAGAATTTCGGTTACTGACCATGATTTTGGGCAGTATCCAGCGCCAAGGCCTTGATGAAATCAAGAGAAGTAGCAAACGACGCCGTGAAAGAATCTACGATCTGTTGCTGGATCGGAATCTCTCTGTCGCAGATGGATCTCAGGTGCTCCATTTTCGCCTTCCGATATTGCTCTGTTTCGGTCTCCATTTGCAAGAGAGCTTTGATTTGAATGAAAAAAGGGAGAGTGGTTTTAGGTTTTAGCCCGCCATTTTTTTAAAAACTTTTATTTTTTAATGTTTAGCCACGTGGATATTTCCAAAATCCAATGTTTTTTATCGCAAATATTCTGGTTTTTAGTATTATTGACGGATTGAAACTTAAAAAAATATTAATTTATGACATAACACTTGTTTCTGTCATGTTATGTGAAAGTACGATTTGTCAAAAATATTCTCGATCAAAAGTATTTTTTAAAAGTGTTGTTGGTCAAAAACGATTTCTATTAATGTAGTTGTTTTGTCTGCTTTGATAATAAAAGCACTTTTAGTGAAAACATTGTACTTTAATTTAGCATTATTTTTAAAAGTACGGTAGAAAAATGTTTTTAAATTTAAAATTTAAGAGTTTAATATTATTGTCAAGATAAATAATTATTTTAGACATGATATTGTAAGTTATATATATGTGTACATATATAAATAATATCCAAATTCTTTAATGTTATAAATATGAAATATATCAACTTAAATTATCATAAAAATATAAAAATATTTTTATTAATAAATACATTTTTTTCTAACAGTTGTACGTGTTCTATGAAAATATAATAAACTTAAAATATTTTATTTAAAAAACTTGACATGATATATATATAATTTTAAACTAAAAAATATTTTATTAATTATATAATTATGTCTCCTAAATTATAAATTTATAAATTATAAATAAATACAATAGTAGATGGAGATTAAAATTTTAAGTTAGCTCCCAAAAGTACTTGTCCAACCGTAAAAGTTAGTTACTTTGAATTCTGACAAAAATATTTTAACATTTTAAAATATAAAATAATAGTATATATTTAAATAAAGACAATAAAAATACTAATGGTATTCATAAATATGAAAAAATCATAAATTAAATTGAAAAAATTACAATATTTATTAGAAAAAATTAATGATATTACATGTCTATGTGAATATGTACCACATTGTAGTGACTGTCGATTATGATTGAGATTTTTTTGAAATAGCCACTCTTTAATAAGATCTTATTTATGTGATTGTTTTTGTTACGTTGACCGTCAACAATATCGATTTCAACGTGTGTTGATGGGCAGAGATTTGACTCATTGATATTAATGACTTATGAAGAATATCGGCTGCGGAGGGGTCTGATCAACAATCCTCCACTATACACAAACTTGTGAAAATCTCATCAATGAAAATGGTTGGAATTTCCCTGAATGATTGTGAGATTTGTGACAGTACTGGTGATGGAACATAACCTGTCAAATACGATACATAGGCAGCAAAAGTCGGGCCTGATGCGCTTAGCTTATAAAACCCATGTGATGGGCACGGACTCTGCATCGACAGAAAAAATGGGTGAATATTGCATTGATGAACTAAAGTGTGATGGTGGCATCGTCGATGCTAACATTATCGGTTGTGTCAGCTGTGGTGGTTTAGGCAATATTAGTGATGATGAGCCAGAACCGAAAATTCTCCCTCGAGACGGGGGACAATAGTGTTGTGTTCATAAACACATTTTCCTTCGTCGGCGAAGAAATTTAATATTTTTTTAGCTAGAAAAGGGCTAAATTAACTAGTCTCTAGAGGTAGACTTCTGGAAATCTTCGAGCAGCAAATCTTGCACCTGCAGCGGTGGGGTTTCCGAAAGGACCTCCCCAAGCGGCTGACCACGCAATGAAACTGCCAACCTATCTGCAATGGCATTGACAACACGACCAACATGTTTCAAGAAAACTTTCCAATCGCGCTCCATCATCTCCCGAATGACAATAGCAAGAGCATTTCTCGTACCCTCGCCATTACTGTCTTCAATACATAAAATAGCATCTACTCAATCTGACTCTACAACCACCGTGTATATCCCAAGCCTCCAAGCATCTCAGTAATCCGAATTTGTCCAAGCAACCTACAATGTTATATTTTTTTTATATTATTTTAGGTTGAGTTTTTTCCAACAAATTTTGAATCTTGTAAAAAGCTTAGTTTTTTTAGGTTGATAGTTTTTCGACAAGTTGCGAAACTTGTCCAAAAGTATGACATTTTAGGTTGTTTGAACAAATTTTAAGACTTACTGTTTTTAGCCATAAATTAAGACCTCGTTATTTAAACTTGCCATGAATGAACGAATAGAAATCATCTGTCCCTTTTCGGTGCTCCTATGTATGCCCCACACTAAAAATTAAGTTTAGGGTTTGTGGTTAGGGTTTAGGGAATTTAGGTATGGTGTATTTTTTAGGGTATATGGGTTTAGGATTTAGAATTTAGAGGTAGGGCTTGAAATTTAATTTTTTAATATTTTTTAGTGTTGAAATATAAAAAAGGCACCGAAAAGGGCCGAGATTTTTATCCACATCAAAGGTTGTACACATTTAACATTTCCTTAAATATTATATTAAAACCCATCTATTAGCACAAGCACATAAACCATATCAGATTCTTCAATGAACAATAAATATTTTAGGTAAAAAAATCTCCTAGGTCCCTCTAAAAGAGTAATTTAGTCCAAATTAATATCGACATTAACATTTTACATAATTTTAATTGACATAATAACAAATTCAACACATAATTTGCACGTTTTACAAATATTGAAGGTTAAATTTGTTGAATTTTTAGAATCAATATCACATTGACATAATATTGAATATATATAGGGCTAATTTGTTGAATTTTTTTAGAATCAAGAACACATTGCATAATGTGTGAACATATAGAACTAAATCTATTATTGTGTCAATCAAAATTATGTAAAATTGACAGAAACCGTTAAGGACGTGATTAGTAGTTCTTAATTGCTCACCCTTTATGGAAAAGGACCAATTTGACTAATTTCAAAATTAAGAGGGACTTTAAGAGAACTTTTTGCCAATATTTTTAGAATAGCTTCCCTAGACATTACGAACTTATTTTTCATGGATCATCACCATGATGGCAGCCTAAGCCTAGTTAAAATATCAAATTCCAGAGGACAAATTTTCACACACTAGACAAGCCCCCGTGGTATAGAAAATAAATCCACTGCTCCATACTAAAAAAATTAAATTTAAATTTTATGATTAAAGTTTAGGATCAGGATATAAGATTTAAGGTTTATAAATTAGGGTTACGGCTCCAAAAAGTGACAAGATTTTTGTTCCGTCATACAAAGGAACAAAAATTCTCTGCCCCTTTTTTGTGTCTATTTTTATGCCCAAACACTAAAAATTTTAATTATAAGTCATAACTCTAAATTCTAAACCCTAAGTTCTAAAAATACACTCTACCCCTAATTTTTAAAACCTAACCCTAAATCATGGTCTTAAACTCTAAACCTTATTTTTTTAGAGTGGGGCATATATAGGGACAGACAATTTCTATCCCATATAAATTAGCCCTAAATATAGGGACGGAGAAATTAAGGAAATGGGATGGTAATTCTAGTCTTATTAAATTTAAATGCTTGACAAATTAAACATTATTACTCCTTAATTTTAGATTAAATTTTTTTGAAGTTAAACGAGTTTGTCCTAAAGTAAACCGAAATACCTAAGCTGAATTGTGTTCACCCTCGACCCTCCCATCTCACTAATGGGATTCAATCCCTTCCCAGCTGAAATGGAAGATCTTGTGCTAAAAGCAAATGTCTTTAAACAATCGCGGATTAGTTGGCTAATGATTACTGGAACCGGATATATATATATATATATATATTAGGAACAGCTTCCAAGAAACGTTTGTCCAAGAATCTATTAAAGAAGAGAGAAAAAAGAAAAGAGTTGTGACGTAGAATTCTTTTATATAACAAGATAACCCTAGTAATGACAAGGATTTGCAAACAAGAGCAGTGGACGGTGCTTTGAAGAGTGTAAACCAAAGATGGCACCCGTGGGATTACCTCCTGGCTTCAGGTTTCATCCCACAGATGAAGAGCTGGTGAATTACTACCTCAAAAGGAAGATCAATGGCCAAGAAATCGAGCTCGACATCATCCCCGAAATCGATCTCTACAAATGTGAACCATGGGAGTTAGCAGGTACTCACCTCTTTGCATGTGTGTGTATATATATATATATATATATGATGACAACTGAAATGCTCTATTTTTCATCCTCTTCTGCTAGTGCTACTCCACCTTCTAGCTCAATGAAGCTATGGTATGCTTTGGTATCACATTATTTATTAATTGTGGTTGATCATGTGATAGAAAAATCGATATTGCCAAGTAGAGACCCGGAGTGGTACTTCTTTGGACCTCGAGACCGAAAATACCCAAATGGATTCAGGACAAATAGGGCGACAAGGGCCGGTTATTGGAAGTCTACCGGCAAGGACAGGAGAGTTGCTTGTCAAAACCGAGCCATCGGAATGAAGAAGACGCTGGTTTACTACAGAGGTCGTGCCCCTCAAGGAATCCGGACGGATTGGGTCATGCATGAATACCGCCTCGACGACAAGGACAACGAGGACCACTGTGGAATTCAGGTAGCTTGTGCATGATCAAAGTTAAAAGCAACATTTTATCCTTCAAATCGTAAACAAATTAATTATACAACTACTACTATAAAAATGATCACTATCTTATTTTACCATTTTTTAGGCTATTATGTTTGGATAAGCACATATCAAAATAAACTGATCATCTGAAATTCTTCTTTCTTTCAGTTCTTTGTTATATCATTCAGACTTTTACTTCTCTTAAGTTATCTATGTCTGATACTAAACATATTTAATATAGATACATACTCGCATTCAACACTCATATCTAAATTCGAACATATCAGAATGTTACTATAATTTTCACTCAAAAAGAAAAAGTAAAGAAAGGTGTAGCACATGATTTGAGATGTAATCATTATCAGATCGACCAATGAGAAATGGACTGATCAAATGTTTTGCATGCATGTCTTGCCATGGGAAGTTTGAGCATCAGCACACTTTGCTTTATATATATATACATATATATTATAAGTATAGGTCGAGGAAATTCGTTGCTTGCTAGGGTCTGTTTATTACATCTCTCAAAGTCAAAAGTTTTGTCCTCACCTTGCCTTTGGAAACAAGACAAAAGTATTATCCTGTGTCAGACCAAACTAGATTAGTATATTATTCTGCCCTTTGTCTTTTAAAACTTTTCGTGGTTCTAAAGTATGATTATAGAGCACCCATATATACTTTAACACCCCATGGTGTCGGCAACTCCACCTACTTTATTCCAAAACATCCCTACAAGCCAGTGAATTTCCCTATTTTTGAAAATAATTGTATGAATCACCTGAGCTACGTTCGGACGGACGCCGGTCATCTTATGTTTTTCGATGTTATACTTACTTGCAGGATACGTTCGCGTTGTGTCGCATCTTCAAGAAGAATGGGATCTGCTCGGAGATGGAAGATCAGGTGCGGTGTAGTAGTAGCATGTTGGTGACGGAGTGCTCTCAAGCTGCCATCAACGATTCCGAGATAATGTCTCCGGACCTTCCGTTGGCCTTGTCGTCTTCGTTCGTCGAAGAGGACGATAAAGATGACTCGTGGATGCAGTTCATCACCGATGATGCATGGCATTGTTCTAACACCGGTGCTATGGTCGGGGATGAAGTTTCTAATGTCACATTAACAAATTAAAGGGTCTATGGTTTGATTTGATAAGTAAATAACACAAGCAAATTGTGTAAGTTTATTACAATAAAATAGCAAGATTACATAATATAATTGTAAAATGTGTAAATCTCATTAGGAGATTTATTTTATCTCTAATTGGATTGGAAGTAGTATTTTGTGAGAGTTTGGTTGTTGCTTCCAGGCAACTAATTATAGAGTTTTTGCTCACTTGGGGCATTTCTATTGGGATAAATAATAAGTAATTGAAAGTTTGGTCTTTCTTTGAATCGACGATTTAATTTATACATTTAAATGAATAACATATAAATTTGAGAATACAAACCACATTTATTCACAAGTAAAGTAAGTCGTGAAATATGTCCATTATTTATTTTAGATTTTTCTTATATATTGTAAGTAGCTAACGTTGTTTACTTTTACCACTCTCACCTCACTCTACTTAAAATTTTCATCCATCAAAATAACTCGACAACATTAAAAATTGTCACATGACACTTTATGATTGTGTGAACATTTCTGATTGGGTCACGTGACAAATTTTGACGCTACCACAATACTCTAATGGAGGGAAAGTTAGATGGGATGAAAGTGATATTGGTGGAAAACGTTACATACTAAAAATGCAGAAATCAAAACATTAAGTTACTTTACGTGGAAAAAAACTATATAAAATAAGTAATAATTTGACCACGTATTTCTTTGAAATATACTTTGTATGAAAATAATTATTTTTAAAAATTTAAAGTTAAGTCACCCAATTTGATAATAACTTTTCTTTTTTCTTGAGCTTTATTATTAATTCTAAAAATATTAGATTGTAACTTTGTTTTTGATAGATTATTGTTTGTATATAATATTAAGTTCTTTCCATTGATTTAATGATTTTAAAATATTAATTTTGTATAGATTCTTAAATTTTACTTAGGTAGTAATTTTAAAAGTTGTATATAAATCGTTGAAGAAAATAAATTCAAAAGAAAAAATCACTGAAGAAATTTATTGATGTTATAAATAAAGTAAAAGAAGAACAAAAGAATTATTTTCAAGGCTTAAATAAAAAAATAAGTGTTTAAATTATACTTCTTTTGAACTTTAGGCGTCTAAAATATTTTTTGTTAAAAATAGGTGTTTAAAGTTTACACCGTTACAGCTTTAAACTTTAGGTGTTTGGTAGTTGACAATCCTTAGAAAAAAATCGTTAATCAATCAAAACATGGCACGTAGTATGTTTATTTTTTTTTTTCAAAATTAAAAGTTTAAAACAATTTTTACACAAAAAATTTAATTTTTCAGAAATTCTCTAATTTTACAAAACAATCCTCAAATTTTTAAAATTTCTCAAACCCAAACCCCAAATCGCCGCCGATTGCCGCTCATGAGCACACTCTTTTAGTCGCCAAACCTAGCCGGTCATTTCCCCCATGTACGGCGTCACCGAAAACGACGAACTACGAATGACGTGCTAGCCGAACATTGAACGCGAAATCAACGTTCGATTGGCACGTCGTTCGTCGTTTTCATTGATGCCATGTTTGGAGAAATGACCGGCTACGTCCAACGACCAAAGGGCTGTGCTTAGGGGGCGGTTGAAGCGACGGTGACTTGGAAAATTTTAGGACTTTAGGGATTGTTTTGTAAAAATTTGAGGATTGGTTTTTTTCCTTCAAAAAATTTAAAAAAAACTCAAATTATTGTCACGTGTTGATTGGTTAATGGATTTCTTAATGGCAGTTAAATACCAGACCCGTAAAATTGTAACAATATAAACTTTAAGCATCTATTTTTAATAAAAAAAATACTTTAAGCGCCTAAAGTTTAAAAAAATATAATTTGGGCACATTTTTTATTTAAACTTATTTTCAATATGAAGTATGTACCATACCTTATCTAAATTTTATATTTATAGGCCTAAGAAATAAATATAAAACTCTAATCCCAATGAAAATCAGTCTTAATGGTTAAATATTCATAACCTTGAATATTTATTAAATTTTAACTTAGAAATTGTTGTTGTTGATGTTGTTATTGTGAATGGGGCTCTTATTTTGGACCAAAAAGTATTCAAGTGGTTTTACTTTTGCAAAAAAAAAATATTAAGACTTTATTTGATAATCAGCTAAAAATTAATATTTTCAATTACTTATTTTGTTATGAATATTTATCTATATGGATGTCTATCATGATAAGAACTTTATCTAGGATATTTGATTTACTTATCATTAGGAATATTATCTTCATTAATTAGAGTTCAATGTATTATGTACTTCTTATGCCTATAAATAGATGATTTGATTAAGACATTGTACACAAGTCTATATTTTGAGAATGATACAAATCTCCCTCTTTCTCTCATTTCTTTGTTCTTTTATTCTTATTCGTTGTTCTTCGTTATTTTATTCATAACACATTATCAGCACGATCTCGCTCAACTGTTTTGATTCTCGAAAATATTTTAATATGGTATCGAAATCTATGTGATGACCTAAAAAGGTAGAGACGATCGTATTTGCCATTGATTAGGCTTGCTTTCCTTTGAATTTCATCACACTCACGATGATTGCCTCATTTATATACGGTTATGTATTTATTTTTATTTCAGTAATTAGTTGAAAAGCAAAGGTGATTAGTTCTACGTTGAGTAAGCTTTTATTTTGGATCACAATTCTTATTACATCATATTATAATTAAAATATATATTTATGTTATTTTATTTAATGAAAGTTGATATTTTTAACCGTGTTTTAAGTTTTATATGATATAATAGCTTGGAAAGAGACGAGATTATTATGAGAAGTTGTCTTGGTCATTTGCTATATCTCCATTGTCCTCGAGAGAAAAATCAATATCGGTAAATTTTGATTTTATTTTTATTCTTTAAATTATGATTTTAAAGTGCGATAAACTATGGTGATTTTGCTTGAAAGCAATAATTCTCATGTGTCGAAAAACTCGACTATTTTTCCCAAGTTCAATTTACGAAAATTCGTCTTGGTCCAAAAAGTTTTATGGGAGGCATTCCTTGAAGTGAATGCAAGCATGATGTTTATTCCATACGATTATCAATGATGAGGATATGTTAATAAAAATATACTCAACTTTTCACGCAAATAATGTTGTCATCAGACACAATATCGTGAAAAAAATTTTAAAGGTCCGATGGCTCCACTCTATTCCCTGAAGTGAATGTGAGATTATATTATGGAAAGAATAAAGATCACATTAATAGTTGTGGTCGCGATTGAAGCTATGAATATAGACATGGAAAATATGGTTATTTTAAGAATACTTCTACCCTCCGGTAGTGAGGTTATAAGGATGACAAGAGTAATAAAGATCATTCTAAGGAAGTGAAATCCTTTTTATTACCAATATGATGTTATAAACTATTGGTCTCGTATTTTTCGTACGCTAAAAAATCAACAATCATTGATTGATAAAGAAAAGAAAATGGAAGCAAATTTTGTTTGCGAAAATAAAAAAGATGATATTGGTCCAACTCATTTGGACGTTGTTGATTTTCTTATAACCTTGAAAGAAATATATCGTCTTTAATTTAATGTCGAAAGTATATTCTTTAATTAGTTAATATGTTCTCTGTTTCTATTGGTTTAATCCAAATATATTGGTTGGACATCCCGTTCTGCGAGACTACTAGTCTCAAAGGAGGTTTCTAAAAGACCTTGTGAACTGGTTTAACAATGCCGCGTACGAGGATTAAATCTTTGTTTTATGTTGGTTTGTATATATATATTATGACATTTATTTATTTTGTTTCATATGATTACTTGTCAAATACAATCTATGGTGACGATTTATGCTCAGCATAAGCATAAGATATATTTTCCCATTTAAATGCAAGAGAATAATGTGAGTACTATATCTCAAAGTACTGAAAATATTGATGCTCCAGAAGAGCAATAAGTTCTTGAGAGAAAGCACATTATGAAAAGTGCAACATTGTGAATATTGTAATAATTACCTCTAATGGTAATGATATCGTCACCACTAGAAGTGAAAATTTTAAGAGAGCAATATGAGTTCGCAAAATAATCCTTCGGGAATTATAGATAACATATGTTATCAATTGGCATTTGAAATAAGCTAATCTGGATATAAGTTCTGGTAGCCAAAAAGTCAGTTGAAAGCTCTAGAAGAGTTACATATTGCTACCAAAAGAATAATTTCTATTGAAAGCTCTGAAAGAGCTAAATATATTCCTATTCAAATGAACAATTTTTGGTGGACAATATATTATCAAGTTTCAAATAAACTTGTATTTCAGAATTTGTACCACACATATGCAAGTAAGATTGAATCACATATATACACATATATTATGGTAAACAAGAAGTTTACAAATTTAGAGATATATACACATATATATAGTTGTCATGATCGGTTAGACCATCCTGGTCAATAATGATGTGGAAATTATTGAGATTTACATGCACATGTATTAAAAGAACCTGAAGTTCTTGTGGTTCTTATTCTTAAAGGAATTGATTAAATTCCACTTATTAAAGAACATGAAGTTCTTGTGTTGCTTAAAGGAATTGGTTAAATTTTACTTACTATAAGAACCTGAAGTTCTTGTATTGTTTGTTCTCAAAGGATTTAGTTGATCTCACTTACCAAAAGAACTTGAAGTTCTTGTACTAAAGATGAGACTGCATGCCTTGCATATCTGAATGAATATAGGCCCATATATCCACAAATATGGAAAGTTTTATATGATTTTAGTAGATGCATCTACATTGTTTTATCAACTAACAACTAGAAGTTTGTGAGATTGATTCTAAAAGGATTTAGATTATGCAATTAGACTATTCCTCTATCAAAAGCTTGTGGGTTTATATTTTAGGCTATATTAGTTGTTACAAAGCCTATTGATTATGAAAAATATAGTTTAGCAAAATTTTAATTGGATGCCTCCTCTTTAATAACTAAACTATGAGAACAAAAATTATCTATATGATATTTTGTTGAGATATAGATTTTGTATAATAAATTGAAAAATGTTTTGGACTAAATTGAAAAGAATTTAAAACATGTCTTAAGTCAAAACAACTTGAAAATAAGTTTAAGGAAGTTTAAAAAGGTTTTGAAGTGTTTTGAAACGTTTTCAAGTAGCCAAACCTGTGATTTTAATGTACCCGTTTCGATACAGGTATACTTGTTTCGATACGACTAAAGGTTTTTGCTACAAGTTTTTGAAAATGTCAAAATGTGTTTCGATACAGGTCTTATTCGTATCGAAACAACAAGGGGTCGTTTCGATACACCCCTTTGGCGTTTCGATACGCCTACGTGGCATAAATCCCAACGACCAAACCCCCCCAACGGTCATATTTCCAACGGTCTTTTAAATTGCAGGCCGTACCGATACGCCTATACGCGTATCGATACGCATCAGCTAACCAGAGCTCAACGGCTAGTTCTAAAGAAGGCTGTACCAATACGGTTACTCGCGTACCGATATGGACAGCCCCAGAACTGCAATTAATGTGGAAAATAAAGACCCCAACAGCTCCAATTCAATCCCAACGGTCACCAACGGCTATGAACTCAATTGGGAGTATAAAAGGGACCTCCAAGCATCTATGGATAAAAAATGCTTCAATTGTCAACAACCTTATGATCAAAGATTTGTCTTAGAGCTTAATTGTATATTTCTTTGTATAGACAACACGTGTGAGCTTTAATTGTAATATTTTGCTCAAGTGTTTTAGGTTTTGGGTGAGTGCTTAGTGTGCGAACATCTACCTATTAAGAGGGATTTCAGTTTGCTAGGATTCTCTTTATTAGAGAGTGTTTCCAAGACTCGGGTTGTGAGTTCTTGGATGCTAGATCACGGGTTATGATTCTAGGATTGTAACTGTTGCCTCCTTAGCCTAGAAAAGGGGAAGAATTCTTAGTGAATTGTTGAAATCCTAAGGTAGGAAGCCTAGGTAGTGGACGTAGACTCAATTGGGGAGTTGAACCACTCTAAATCCTTGTGTCCTTTTATTTATCTTTTGCTTCCACCATTTCCACCCAAAAATCAACCTTCTCCACCACTTGACAAATTAATCGGTTGTGTACATCGAGCTCAACATATTTCATATATAGCAGCACTTATACACATCAAGCCAACGGGTTATAATAAACTCCCTGTTATGATTGGTTTTGGTCAGAAGCCATACATTTCCCATTTTATACTTTTTGAATGTGCGATATGAATTGCTCCACCACAACGCACAAAATGGGTAAATAAAAAGGGTTGGGAATATATATTGAGTACGCGTTTCCTTTTATGTTTAAATTTTTAAACATTAATTGGAGAACCATTTATGAGATGATATTTTTTTCTCAACGTTAGGGGAGAGAATAATCAGCTGGATAAATAAGGAAATGAATTATCATTATTTAGATCCTCGGATATGAACTAAAATTTTATAAGATAATTCAAGTTATTGTATGTCAACTGCCAGACATATTTACTGACCTAACGAGAGTAATCAAGTCTCATATACCAGCTGAAAATGCTCTAAATTTGAATACATGTTAGAGCGAATGGATGTAAATCATGCCTGGAGCATGATAGTTGAAATTGGTTCCAATGATCAAAATTCTCGTAAATGAAAAGTAGTATGAGGTGGTCATATATTGGAGGCGGGTGCTCTTGAAGAGACCCAAGACATAACTAATAATAACACTCTTGAAGAGTTTCAGGTACCTGAAATAAAGACTGAAATCTTGAAGAGATCTCGATGAGTTATGTCACTACGAGAATGGAACCGAAATAGAAAACCGAAATAGAAAAATTGTCGACAACGATTTTTCAAACAATGTTTCTATAGAAGTAAAAGAACAAAATGAGGATCATGTATAGAAATCTATTCAAAAGTATAGATATTGAATTGGCCAATGTAGAAAGAGTGAAAGACGCTTTGATTTTTAAAAGAGAAGTATTTAGACCAACAATCCAAACACCTAAAGGTGTAATGCAAGTGAGGCACAAATAAGTAGTCGTTAATACGACTTGAATTATGATTTATGAAGAGTTTTAATTACTTCATGGTGGATGCAATTACTCTGGTAGTTATGAAATATTTTATATGCGTCTAATCATTTTGTGGATCCCTATAAAAGGAAAGTTATCATTGACGAATTTAAAATGCTAGAAGCATTTGGAAATTTCTGAGAAAAATTATTTAGATATGCCCCTTGAATATTTATATTTTGCGCATTTGGTATAATTGCCTTAATGAGTACTAATTAAGGAAATACTGTAAGAATGATTATATTTCTTTATGTATTTTATAAAGGAGTTTGGATCAATATTCATTATGATAATTTGAATATCATTAGAACTCCTGGAGAGCTTCAAATTGGAAACTCGTGAAGAGCTTTCAAAGTATTTAATGAAAGTATTCAAGAAAAAGAATCTTGAGATGTGGTTTTGTCTCGAACTAAAGATCGAGTACTTAAATATGCATTTTTTGTCTATTAATGGACACATGCTGAAATAATCTTAACGAGATTCAATATGAATAAAGCATATCCATTGAGTATCCTAATAATTGTAAGACTGTTGGATATGAATAAAGATAATTATATCTTTTCTTGATTTTGAAGAAATATCCATGGATATACAAGATTATTACCTCTAGATCTTCAAACATTCGCCGATGCCTCCTTCAATCTTGTAGAAATAATTATTATGCATGAGGCAAGTCAAAAATGTGTTTGGCTAAGACCATTGACCCAACATATCTAAAAGATATGTGATTTACTTTCACAAGATATGATGCAAAGCTATCTTGTGCAGAGATAATGCAAGATGTATATCTCAATCGAAATATGGATATATCAAAGATGACAGAATGAAGCCTATTACTCCAAAGTTTCATCCCTCACGATCTTTAAAAAAATGGTATTCAAGATTGAATTATGAAGATTCAAAGATCTTATGTGATATTTTTATGAGAGGGAGTAAAATATGTGTTGCACTCTTTTTTCCTTAACCGAGATTTTGTCCCAGTGTGTTTTCCTGGTAAGGTTTTTAATGAGGCAACATGTTATGCGTATCAAAGATGTGTGCTCTTTTTCCTTCATTAAAGAATTTTTTCCACTGAGTTTTTATCTTACTGAGATTTTAACGATGTACATTATCTTCATAGACATCCAAAGGAGAATGTTATGAATATTTATCTATATGGATATCTATCATGATAAAAACTTTATCTAGAAGATTTGATTTACTTATCATTAGAAATATTATCTCCATTAATTAGAGTTCAATGTATTATGTACTTCTTATGCCTATAAATAGATAATTTAATTAAGACATTGTACACAAATTTATATTTTAAGAATAATACAAATCTTCCTCTTTCTCTCATCTATTTTAAGAATAATACAAATCTCCCATTTCTCTCATCTCTTTGTTCTTTTATTTTTGTTTATTGTTTTTCGTTATTTTATTCACAATATTATTTTATTTTTGCCAATTTTTTTATATTTATCAAACAATGTACATGCCCAACACTTAACTTTACTCAAAATATCACATATTTTAAATTAATTCGATAGTACTAAGAAACACACAATTACTTGCTGAATTCTACTATGATACGACTCCTTGATTTTAAATTAATTCGATACTTGATTTTTCAATCTACCCACCAAAACAAAAAGATGAGCGCCAAAGTCCTTAGAAACACACACAATTACTAGTCTATGTTATATAATAATTAAACCAAGGTTAAGACGGTCCACATCATTATGTCTACTAACGGAACACTAAGTCTACAATTTAACAGAGTTAAGCAGTTGGTCAGCACCACCAAACACATAATAAAAGCTGAATGCTTCACTCCTACACAAACCAGCAACTATTGAAACTACCACGAAATATAATAAACATGCCGGAGGCAGCCGGTAATGATTAAGCCATCCCCTAACAATAAAACATAACCCGCTTGACGTTTTCCTTAAGGGCGGGCAGCGGTCTCACGGCAGCACTAGCAGCAGTTGCTCTTGTGCTTCGTGCACCTCCACCCATACCTCCTCGCCCTCCTGTTGTCCCGCTTATCATTGATCCGCTATCTGAAGTCTCTGGTTCCATGTAAAAACGAGCTCGGAATGCAGCGAGATGAGCATAATACGCAGGGGGAACTGCACGTTTATCGGTTACTATGTTAATCACAATAAAAGCAGAAAAACGGGCACTCAAAAAAGCATTTCAATGTTGCAGAAGATAAACAAGAGAACTAACCGATAGATACAGATCGCGTGCACCTTGCATATCTGCAATAGGTGAAAATAATAAGATACCAACTTGTATTAATGCCTTCCATTATCATTAATTATATAATAAGGTAAGAACTTACGTATAGCAAAGGTTATTAGTAAGAGACTGCAAAGCATCGGCTGTAAACTTGTTCTCATCCCATAGCACATGATAATGAGCTGGACGGCTTGTACCCTGTTTACCGAGGTTGATAAAATATTAGAAACACAAACTACAACCTAAAGATGTACCGAATCAATCGAAACAGGAACAAAGAAAAACATTCTAAAATAGAATGAAGAAGCAAATAGTATTACCTGAATCCCAGCATGGCTGCATAAGTAGAAGTCGAACTCTGTGGGGTGACAGATTTTGGAGTCCACCACTGTGCCTGCAAAATACATACAGCAAGAATACGATAAATCATGTTCCGATGGTAAGATATTTGTCAATTACGACTGGATAGTAATTACCAGGCAATATATTCCCACTCTTGTCAACAGAATTGCGATCATGATGGTTGTTAGCAAACAACCTTGTATGATGTCGCTTTTGTACCACAACAAAGGTAACAGGAGGCTGATAATTTGGCTCTAAAGAAGCACATGCCTGAGGGTAAGGAGTGAATGAGAAATTGAGAAGCGTGTGAATAAAATGCAGAGATATGACACTACAAATACCGTCAAGAAAGCAGCCTCACCTTACGAATGGCATCGAGTTCAAACAACAATACTTGATAAAACTGACCTTCACTGACACCATCCCTGTACATAGAAATAGAAAATAAATGACTAAAACTAGAAGGCGAGAATAAAACAGACAGCAGCTTGACTATGCCTGTAGAATATGATGCGCTGTGGCTTATGTCCAGTTGCTCTCCGGAAAGAAATTAGGAGTTCCCTGCATTACCATTAAAACAAAAGTTTTTAGACAAGCTACGGTTGAAACCTACCAAAGGCAAAATGGAATTCGAACAAGAAGCAAACGTAGAAAACCATACTTAATCATGCCACCCGAAACAGTACCCCTTATTGGATCCTGCCATGTCTTGAATAAATCTTGAATGAGCTCCTGGCGATGAGCTTGAGCACAAACCAGACCAGCATACTTCGTAATTTCTGGCCAATCTTGGGAAGCAACAACCTGAATGTTTACTTAAATATTATATTAATGGCTAAAATTTCAAAGAAGCCAATTAAAGAGACCATGAAATGCATGCCCCAAAAGCAAGAAGGTATCTACTAAAGAACATACAGCAGCGATAGAAGGGCTTGAATCCTCCCCAGGATGAGGATGGGTAACATCGGCACCAAAAATTATAGTAGGCCGGTCACTGACTAGAGGTATTCGCCGTGATATCGCATCAACAAGAACTGTATTCCGTCCTCCAACCTTGACATTAATCTTCAATGCCACATTAGCCAAATATTGTTTGCTCAATTTAAATACATGTTTAGTCAAGCAGCATTGAGAAACAATTCCGAGATCTGTCTCACAAATCCTTTTCAAATCACCTGCAAGGAAACAGAATAGTTCAGATAATTACATGAATTTTCTGTAAGAGAATAAATACAAATTCATACCATAAAGAGAGCCGTTATTATCCGGAAGAATAACAATAAGCAGGTCAAGCTCTTTGTTCTGGGGTTGGATTCTTGTCATGGCATCATGGTATCGTGTTTTCAAGACCTTCTCCACCTGCTCTGGACGAGCACTGATTGGAGGAAGCACAGGTTCAGGTGTAAAATCCTGCAAATGACCCAAGTATCAATGTTGAAAGTTAACAGAAATCCGTTTCAAAATAAAACTGTTCAACAACAAAACTCAGAGAAAAATAATGTTAATGTCATGATTGCAACTCCCTTACCATGCCAGAGATATAACACATTTGTGCAAGTTCATAACAAAACCTTTGTGCCAAACTATCTTGGATTTGCCGAGAAAAGTTTATGCAGATCCAGTTCTTTACTGTCCCACCATTAACCATTTTCTGCAACAAAATAACCAGACATCAGAAAAAGCACCAAAAATATTTCAATTCAACATTCCAAGCAGAAGAGATGAACTTCATGCACCTGCCAGTTCTAGTATATCATTCATTCAAATGCATGTCAATAGGAGCAGAGCAATCATTTACATGATGAAAAACAAAATCAAAGATTCAAAACGGTCATGGCAATAGACTGTGGACTAACACTTAAATAAGGACAGACTCAAAAAAAGAAATGTAAAAGCCACAAAACCAAACCTACAATCACATTTTATCAGTCCAAAATAGTAAGTCCAATTTACAAGTTAAAAAATTATGTTAAAGTAGGGCTTCAGTTAGAACAACTATAATTTGTTTTCTTGTCACATTTATCTAGATAATCAAATTATTTATCGACTCCACATACTTTTTCATGAGAGTGAGACTAGTTTGATTAAGATCAAGTACACTAAAAGAGCACAAATACATGTATACAGAAATCCCACTCGACATTACACAAGGTATGCTCTAGCATTAGAAGAGTTTGACAGCAAGAGATACCTTATTCATCATATTCCATTGCCCAACTTGAGGAAGGCAATTCTTCTCCCTACCTGTATCATGATATTTAAGCTACAAGCAAAACAGAATTTAAAAATCAAGAAGAAATAAAAAAAAATGCAGAAAATTGAATATGATAATGAATAACTTACCCAAGGTGGAGGTAGAATGCGTGCTTCAACTGAAGCAAGCTTCTCACTAATTTTAATTCCAAATTCCTTTGCATAAGGATCCTCATGATAAGCATTCTGACTTACAGTCTATAAAAAGAAAAATAAGAAATTAGTCCAACAGTAACAAACCAGCAAGTCAATGGACAATTTCTTCTTGATTAAAAAACAAAGAGTGTTAGTGACACAAAAGATAAGGAAAAATGTCACACCTGTATAATATCATTCTCTCTTTCCTGAGGACGCTGGCAGGTGACCCTCAGTAGAGCAGTGATCTGTCTCTCATTTAATCGCTTGGAGTACCTCTGACCTTCAACAATCTTGCATACCTACGTGAATCACCACAAATTAGCATGCAAATCGATATAGCAATTACATCTTCAATTGAAAGGACTGGAGTTTACCTCCATAGGCAAATAATTTGCTCTTTGCTGGTTTCCAACTTGTAGACATGGCCATTGGGTGTGTTGGATGATGAAACCATAAGTTTCATAAAAGTACTCCACAACAGATTTCATTGTACCTCTTTCATCAACAGGAAAACTATAAAACAATATGGTTTTGTTAAAGAAATTTCATGGCACGTAAAGGTGTAGCAAGGAAATCTCACACAAATCACGTGCATTGAAATTATTGGAGTAAGTTTAAAAAAAACCCAAGATCATAAACATTTACTTTTAATATCATTTATGTGACTCTGGTTGCTTTTAGTTTTTCAAAAAGACATTATATACCAGAATAATAGCAGTACTTACGTGAGCTCTCTAGTTGCTTGTGATGTTAAACCAGATATGCGATATTTTCTTCGCATGTTTCCACGGTGTGTAACTTCCACCCTGACTCCTCTAAGAGCTTTTTTGATCTATTTATTTAAAAGCAAATACGATACAGAAATTAAAATCAACATTAAGGAATACAATCACACAAGTTAAGCCAAGGAAAAAAGCTTGAATACAAAATATATAAGGAGGAAAAGGTTCAGCCAAGATGGAAACATAATAGCTAAATGAATAGAAAGCGAACACAACTTTTGCCTAGCAGAACTTTTCACCTGCTGAGACAAAAGCAATGTGCTCATTTCCTAAAAATAGATGTCATACATAAATTAACTGATTTTACCAATAAAAAGAATAAACTGCAAGGATGACAAACTGCTTGCCAACAATAATTTCTAATCAGACGGAAATTAAAGAAATCCTAACCTTCACACGATCGGCATCAGATAGTGGTCTAGAAGAAACATCCCGATTAAGCAATTGTGCCACAAAATCAATAACTGGCAATGGCTCAATGAAAGCAGTTGAAGACATATCTGTCCAAGAGATTATTGTCAGCGTCAGATGATGTTCGATTAGCGGACGGATCAAATGCAGGAGTATCCATACATGTGAACCACCAAGGCATGTGAAATACACCAAAACAAGAAAAATAATAGCCTCATAAACCAAATACCAATATTCAATGAGAGCCCCATCTGTGTAGGACGAATGCTTTGGTAGAAACCACGCCAGCTTTCTATTCCCTCACCCAAAGACTGCCTTCTCCCTAGGCCAGGGGAGTAAAATGAACGACCAACAGGACAGTACCTGCAATCAATTACCATTAGTCTCTCACTGTCTCATATATCAAATTTTGAAGTAGAGGCAATGTGGTAAACAAATATGAAAGGAAATAACCAAATAGTGGTACCTAGAAGTGGGTAATTCACGAAGAACAATGTCAAGAACCTGAAGAGCTTCCTGAGGTGCATCAGCTTGCCTCCCTTGCAGAAAGAGCCCAAGATGGTGCAGATCAGCTCGTGCAGCCAGTTTGATCACAACTTTAAATTCACACTCTTTTCTGCATTAGGAATATAATGAGTGGAATACAGATGGAAAAAGACAATATAAAATGTCAAAACCCCATTTTGTTTGAACTTTATATTTTATATTTTCCTTTGCGCACCAATAAAATTTACAAGGAAGATAGTAATTGCCACTTAGTAGGCATTGATGAACCTGTTTAAATCACTGAGAAATCAGAACCTAGCATTTCAAAGCCAGAAATTACTTAGGTGTGAAGAATACAAAACTTTCATCCATTATTATTAATTTCTAATTTCTAGCGCGCACACACACACACACAAAAAAAACAGAAGTTACACAACACATTGGAAACAATAAGGCAAGCAACAACCTTTGCATTCCTGACCCATCATCATCATCAAGAAGGGTGATCTTAAACTCCTTAGACACAAAAGGGAGAGGCCCAGCAGTATAAAGGCTCTTTCGGCCATCATATGCAGGAAGGTGCTTTCCAAGATATGATTCTCTGTACAATTTAACCAGCTGCTCCATTACAGCTCGGTTCACTCCACGTGATGCAACCTCTGGTGTTATAGCAACCTATTTCCATTGACAATAACAATTAAAACCAGGAAATACAGGTTAATACATTAGATAAAACAATTATTTAAAGAACTCACATCATACTGGTGTAAATCTTTATCAGGCAGTTCAGCAAAGAAATGATTAGCCTTGACTATACACTTTGTTCCAGATGAGCCCTTTCCAGGCCGAAGAGGAAACCTCACTGATTTGCTTGACGAAGGTATTGGCTGAATAGCTTGACAGACTTCTTGCGGGACAGAAAGTTCCTGCTGCTGCTGCTCTGTTGATGGTGCATGCTCAGGTGGTCTGGATGACGAACCTGCCTCAAACGAAGCAGGCCCATGGAAAGGTTGTGTTGCTTGGTGCAGCTCGGGAAAAGGTGGTCGAGATGGTCCACCATGGGAAGGCCCTCCTCCACGGCCACCACTGCCTCGACCACTGCCATAGCTCCCACGTCCTCCTTGCTGGGGACGTCCGCCCCTTCCTCTACCTTGGTATTCATGGGGTCCTTCAGCATACTGCTGTTGCGACATACCGCGACCCTGGCCACCAGCACCGTAACCTCCCCGACCAGTTTGCTGAGACTGTGGACCCAAACCTCTTCCACCCAAGTATCCTCCCTCTCCACCACCTCCTTGTTGATGAGGGCGTTGCGTACCACGACCACTACCAGTATCATGGGACTGAGAGCTCTCACCTCCAGCGGAAGGAACATCAGCTCTCTTCTTCCTAACCATGTTGGTAACTGCAGCAAGATACATCAGACAAAAGTAAACAGGAAAGAGAGGTTTTAAAAAGCATTTTCCACCAAAACAAAAGAACTAAACTAAAACAATGAGTAATTCCCGTTTCCAGCCAGAGGAAAACAAAATACAGACAAAAGTCAAAGCAAAGAAAGAAAACTAGAAGCGCTACCATCAACAACCCTAACATACCTTAATAAACTGCGAAACAGAGGATCAGAAACCCTAGCACATATAACAACAGTAGGATCAAAATTTTGGCGAGATCCGTGAAAACTAGGTGAGAAGATAAGCAGAAAACGACGATCTAAGAAGCTATGAGAAGAAAACGCAAGGTAGATCCCTAGAAAAAAAAAACAAGAACAGAAGCAGCTAAAGCTAAGCCAAAGAAAGCAGATCCATCAACAATAAGATGAAAAAACAGCTAAAGGCATGCAAATTTCACCTGAAAACCACTCTCGGAAAACCGCTTACCGTCTAATAATGTTGGAAACAAGAGCAATGGATATTGTTGCCGATTTTTTTTCTAATATAAAAATGATAAAATAAAAGGAGAGAGAGGAAATGGGCGTAAGATTACTACCACTCACTCCACCGGCTCGGTTATCAATCAGTATCTTCCTTTGAGAGCAGAAAAAAAGACTAACCGTACGCTCACATGGCTGCCATACTTAAATACTATATCTGTTTATTGCTAAAATTTTAAAAATAATTATTACATGTAAGAAAGAAGTTATTCTTGGGACGGATAAAATAAGCATGAGTTTAAACAATAAAGCGTTACGAAAAAGATCCTAACGACTTTGGGTTGATTAGGGTTTCTCTGATGAGCTCTCGCCCAGTTGATCCACGCCTACCCAAGAAGCATTACCGGCCAGATGAAGACTCGCCGGACGATCCCGCCTCCACCTCTGTGCACGGGTGGTTTAAAATTTAAAAGGCCTTTTTCAATTTAATAAAATTTGGCCCTTAATTTATAATAATTTTTTTATCAAATAAAATTTCATTAATAAAAAATATTGAATTACACTCTTAAACAATAAAAAACGACTTACAAATATTTAAAAGTCTAACATTTTCACTAAAAAAGTAATGTTATTATTGCATATTTTGAAGCAAAATTATGTTTTTGAAAAGATTATCATCAAAGCAACTCTATTAGACTTTCTTGTGACATAATTGTCTATGAGTATAAGTTCACAAAATTCAATTTTGAAAATATTCATTCCGCGGAAGCAATGATTAGTTAATAAAACTTTATATACAATTATACCATTTGGGAAGCAATTAAAACGTTTTAAAAACTTTAATAAATTCATTGCTCCTATTTTTTCTTGGATAAAAGCTCTTTAAGTAATTTTAACTCAACAAATAACTCATTTCTATCAACATCAAATAATACATCTTTTTTAAGAGCATTTTCAAAGTTATTGCAATAAGACTTGAGTTTAACGTCATCTAATAAATGTAATTTATCATAATAAAACAAGAAGCCATCAAATAATGTCATCTTATTTAAAAAAAATCACTACCAATCGAAAAATATGAAATTACAAACCGAAAATTGAAAGTGCATTTTAAGTAAAATTGCACGCACACAAACAAGCTTTTAGAAAATGAGAAATTAAGGGAACCATCTTATTAATCTTCCAATTGCCACCATATATACTGACACACATTTTACGCATCTTATTAACCTCTCAAAATAACTATTTTTTAAATCAAGATTTGTTGATAATTTTTTTAAAAAAACGATTATATGTATAATAATTTATTTCGGGGCCCTCTTTTTTGGGGGCCCTATGCGGTCGCGCATCTTGCACATGCCCAGAACTACCTCTGCCTCTGTGTTTTCTGTCACGTTCATGTACTGCGACTCCTCTAAAGCCTCGCCTGCCTGGGAACCTACCGTGTCCTATAAGGATGTGGTTGCTGGTGAATCTGATACTCTCCCTGATGATGATCTGATCTTGCTTGACGACGATGACATTGAACTCATAGACAATGATGTTCGTGTTGGTATTTCAGAAAGAACCTCGTTCATTAACTTTTCCTCTAGAGTTCAAGAGCTTGCCCTAAAAAGCATGGAATTTACCATTGTTCTTAAAATTCTGGGACATAGAGTGGGTTACACCACCCTCTACAATAGACTGATTAGCATCTGGAAACCTACCAACCCAATCAAATTAATTGACATTGAGAATGACCACTTCTTGGTCAAATTCTCTTCCTGAATCGACTACATTGGTGCGCTCACAAATGGCCCCTGGACTATTTTTTGTCACTACATAACAGTAGAACCCTGGTCTAAGGACTTTGATCCGGCACAATCACTTTTGAGTCACATTATGACACGGGTACATCTCCCTAGGTTACCGATTACATGGTATAATAGAAGCTTGATCGAAGCCATTGGTGCATGTGTTGGTTTTGTTGTTAAGATAGTTACCAAACAAACAATGGTTGTCGCAACAGATTTGCTCAAATGACAATGAAGATTAACCTGAAGCAGCCTATAGTTTTGAATGATAGATTTGCTCGAATGGCAATGAAGATTTATGTGGATAATAAAAATAATATCGAGGCTACTAACCATGCAGATGACTCTCTACGTGTTCCAATGCCAACGTCCACTGTCTCTACTCCACGACCTAATGCCCCTGATCAATCTATGCCAGCCTCTCGCGACTCTGAGAATGTTCATTCCACTACTTCCTCTACGGGTGCCGCCAAGTCAAAAAGAAAAGCTATTATGATCTCTCACAAGCCTGCCACTGTTTTTCTTTGTAACACCTCAAAATCTGGCCTAGTCAGAATTGTGTTCCGGCGATTGGAAACCCTATATCGAAAATGTTCAAATATTGTACTGATGTTGACCACAGGTCAATTGTATCGATATTGGACTCTAATTGAGTCGAATTATTGTTTAAGGATCCTATTGAATAAATTGGAAACCAGTTTGGTGGCTAAAATATAGAAATCAAAAGTTTAGGGGTATAAGTATAAAGAATTAAGAGTTGAGAGACTAACCTTGCGATTAGCCCCTCCTTAATTATAATCCCCACATACGCGGGATTGTCTGATGCAATTCCTTCAAAAGAAGGAAAACTAACAAAAAAAGAATGAATAGCTAAGGATAAAACTTACCCGACTTATCAAGCAAGCAAACACCTCCCTCTATCACCTTCTTCACCTAAGCAGGCACCTTCATTGGAGCTTGATTTCAAGTTTGTCTTTTCTTCGATTTATTGATATCAAATCCCTTCTATTGATCAGGTAAGCTTAATCCCCCAAACAATTGTTGAAATCCATGAAAGATTTGAGAGTAATCTCAAGCTAGGTTTTGCCATCCATGGATAATTCATAGATATTGTATATATTGATTTTAGATATTGATTTTGATATCGTTATATTGATTTCGGTATCGTGATATTGATCCTAACACGATCCTATTGTTTACCTAGCTCAAGAAATTGATAGAGAGCATCCATCATCTTCATTGAAAGCTAGGAACAAGGGGATCGTTATTCGAGAGCCTTAAAAGCTTCAGATTATCGAGGTGAGTGTAGTCGGAGTCTCGGGATTAGGCTATGTGCCTTTCCCAATTCCATTTTTATTGTATATAGTATTGCTAACATCATGGTTAAAGAACATTGCATTGAACCACTCAAGTGGATTCCATTGGTAAGTTAAGGTAAGCCATTGCATTGAATATCGACCATTGATATTGCTATAGTCATTGCCATCGTTCATTGTCATTGGGTTCGCCATCGGTATAGTCATTGTATTGTTAAAGCATTAAATATTAGACATAGAGTATAATATAGTCATTGCTATTGTTATCGTCATTGATATTGTCATTGTATATCGATAAAGCTATTGTCATCGAAACATTGTAAATGAAGCATCGACCATTTTTATTGTCATTGAGATCATTGAACATTGCCATTGTTATTGATATTGTTATTGAACATAGACACCAGAACATTGTTTATTGATAAAAACATTAAACATAGCTATTGTCATTGAATATGAATTATTGATATTGTCACCGGACCTTGGATTCGAAAGGACTTTGGATACAATTGGCATGCCATAGAATTCACGAGCTCAGTGTACGGGTGGACTACGGTCCTTGGGCTACAGCCTATATTGATTTGGCGAGGCAGAGGGATGTATTTTGATATTGGTCATATTGGAGAGGCGGGGGGACTAGAACATTCATTTATTTGGCAAGGCATAGAAATTTGCGTATCTACTATCTCGAATCGATCCAAGGGTTATCGTTGAAATATGGATTTAATGTTATTGAACATGATCATTGCATTTCTACTATTGATTCGTTGCATTGATATTGTCAAGATATGATTTGGAATGCATTTCATTGATAATGTGTTTAGTTGTGACTACCTCACTAGGCAAAGTATGCCTAATGCATTTCATTTCATACATTTCAGGTTAAGGAACACATCGTTGGAGATCGGAGAAGTTGAAGCATTGCACAAGTCACAAACAAGTTTAAAGTAATGTATATCGAACTTATGAACTCCTAGTAGGGTGGCAAAGTACTTAGAATAGTCATGTATGGCCTTTTTGATGTGTATGTATTACCTATGCGTTGTATAAGGCTAAGTGGTCCTAAAATGACCTTTAAGTGAGGCTAAAAGTGACTAAAAATGTATAGTTGACTCCTAAAGGTAAAAACTGGGTAAATGGATTCAAATAACCCTAAAATTTGGCATGCAAGTAGATTATAGTATTGAAATATGGTTGGTAAAGTTTCATTGCATTTGGACATCGATTTCTAGGTTAAATAGACTAAAAACCAGACCAAATTTGGCATTACAATGCAGGTCGTATCGGTACAAGTCAAGCTGTACCGATACGGCTGTTAAGTGTCTAAAAGTACTATTTTATTCACCATTTTTATTCATATTATTGCTAGACTTAGGCTCATATTAGTTGCATTATTAGCCATTCATGCATGTTTGCATTGTTTCCTTGGTGGTTAAGCTTGATATCATATTTTGCTTAATTTTATGGAAAAAGGTGCTGCCGATAGTTGTTTTTGTGTGTGCAGAATCAGTTGCCAAAGCAAGGCTGGAACCAGCTGCCAGGGCAGTGCATGAAGGAGATGCCAATGCAGTACATGAAAGAGATGCCTAGCTAGTTGCCAGGGCAATTGTTGATAAGGGATAAGATGATATGGCAGCCAAAATTGATGACTAGATAAACCCAAGATGACGTGGAGAAAAGCTAAACCCAAAAGGAGTTTGATTTCCATGAAGAGGTCAAATAGAAATTAAATCCCAAGAAGATAAGAGAAGATCTAGAAGGAATTTAAATATAATAAAGAATTATATTCTTTAAAAGTATTTAATTCCAACTTAACTTCCTCCTCAAGAAAGACTTTGACCTACCCTTATAAAATGAGAACCAAGCCGTCAAACTCCAAGAGGTACAAGGGGGAGAGAATTCGACTAGAGGCTTCAACCATCTTCATCTTTTTCTTTCTTGTTCGATTAGGTTTATGTTAGGAAAACTTTGTTTCGTGTTTCTTTGGAACCTAGCCATGAACTAAATCTATTTGGCTAAGGTTATTGTGTTTTGCGGTTTTGAGAAACGTTTGGATTTTGTTTAGGTATTAAGTTTGCACTTTCAATTCAAGGTTTACTCATTCTTGGTTTTTATTCTTGTTTGTGAGTGAATTGGGAGAGGATCTCGTAATTCTATCTATTTATCTAATAGCGGGAAAGTTGGATTCAAGAAACAAATGAGTATGGTTTTTATTCAATCTATCAATGACGAAGACTAATCCGGCTTAGGAATAAGTTTTGGATTTCAACGGCTAAGAGGAGCGCAAGATTGGTTGATGTTCACCCTTGATTCACGCAGGGATGTATTGTCAAGGCATGCACAATTAGCTAGAGTTTTGACTCAGGGATAAGAGGAAACCATTGAAGAACGCTCCACCGAACCTTGAAGTTGCTGCCTAGTCGCCCAAACAGTTTCCCAGCCAATTGCCCAGGAAACCGTTCGATTAGTTGCTAAGGCAACCCCGCTGCGCAAGTTGCCACGGCAACTGAGTTGCCATTGCACTCTTTTACCAAGACGATCCAATCGGCTATCACACCTCAACTCACGATAACCTAGCCCACTCTCTCTCTTTTGATTACATCTTCTTTTACTTTATTGTTTCCTAGTTTAATTGTTAATTTAAACTCCTACAATCATCTACTTGTATTCTTTTCCTTTTACAGTGCAAGAGACTAGATTCTTGAAGTAGCACCAATCCCTATGGAGACGATATCTTTTGTACTATAACTTGCGACGTGTACACTTGCACAATTGCGGAGCACTTATTACGCGCAACAAGTTTTTGGCGCCATTGCTGGGGATTGGCAATAGCAACTTTGTTTTTATTTTCTTGTACTTTTTATTTTTATTGTTTAAGATTCGAAGGGTTAACAAACTTTGGTTTTGCATTGGTATATGACCAGGGTGAGACCAACTACATCAGAATATCCCTTTGATCCAGAAATTGAACGAACCTTGCAAAGACTCAGACAAAGGTTAAGAGTAGCAATGGCTAATCAAGACGGCAATATGAATCAGGATGTTCCAGCATGAGGTGGAGTGATTCTTGCACGAAACAGAACTATTCGAGACTATTTAGAGGAAGATCTTGAAGGACTTAATCCAGGAGTTTCACACCTGAAATTGAAGCCGACCACTTTGAGTTGAAACCGGTGATGTTCAATATGATCAACACAATTGGTCAATTCAGCAGCTCAGCGACTGAAGATACACGACAACATCTTAAATCTTTCCTCGAGATTTGTAATTCATTCAAAATACAAGGAGTCACCCCAGATGTTTTACGGCTAAGATTATTCCCCTATTCACTAAGGGATAGGGCGAATGCATGGTTGAATAGTATTCCTGCCAGATCAATAGGATATTAGACCGATCTTTGTCGTGATTTCCTTGCTTGATTTAATCCTACAAATTTGACTGATAAGCTTTGTAATGAAATTACTTCTTTTCGGTAAGCAGATGATGAATCCATGTACGAGGCTTGAGAGCGATATAGAGAACTTTTACATAAACGCCCCCTACACGGATTCCCAATGTGGACACAAGTGACGATATTTTACAACTCTGTGAATACACCAACAATGATGATGCTAGATGCCTCTGCAACCGGCATACTCCTAGATAAGTCTCCAGAAGAAGTTATGCAAATTTTGAACAGGCTTGCCAAGAATGATTATCAGTTCCCATCTGCTAGAAGAGGAGGAGTTAGACGCCAAGCCACAATACATGAACTGGGATCAACAGATTCAATTTTGGCATAATTGGCCACTCTAACCAAGATGGTCTAGAACATGCAGAAACAAAACAACACACAGGAGGTCAAGGTAGTAGATTTCTTTTGTGAGTTATGTGGTGGTAACCATAATTCTTCTGAATGTATGCAGAATCCGGAGTCCAGCTTTTATGTGGGGAATTACAACCGGAACAACAACGTAATGTCCAACAAATATAATCCAGCTTGGAAGAAGCACCCAAAATTTTTATGGAGTAATCCCAACAATGCTCTAAACCAGAATAATCAAAATGCACAAGCATCGAGATTCCAGCAGAATATGCTACGACAATAGTTGCCGCAACAACCGACAACATATAGTTCTTTGGAAAATTCTCTCAATGCTTTTATGTTGAAAACTGAATCTTATATGGCTGAGAATAGTAACTTCATAAAAAGAACTGATGCTTTTATTAATAGGACCGAGATGAGATTGCAAAACCAAAAGACGTCAATCAAATCATTGGAAACTCAAGTTAGACAATTTGCTCAAAACCTGAATACCAGACCGCAATGAGGTTTACCCAGCGATACTGAAGTTGCAAGAGGAACTGGCCACGAGCAATGTAAGGTGATCACCACTAGAAGTGGTCGACAACTTAAAGAGGCTCAAGCTCGCTCATCAAACAAAATTCCACAAAAAGAACAAGATGAACTCAGCGGCAAAGCCTCAGATGCTGAACCAGGAAATGTCGCGGCAACCAACGATAAGCATGACACGACAACCAGCGATAAGCATGACACGACAACCCCAGTTGATGATGCCTCGGTAACTCCAGTTGCCCCGACAATGCCGTCAATCAGGTTCTAGACCAATGAAAGGGTCGAAGATATTCGACTTCCACCACCATTCCTACAAAGGTTGAAGCGACAAAAGCAAGGATATCAATTCAAGAAGTTTCTTGACATCCTAAAGCAAGTCCACATCTACTTGCCGTTGGTTGAGGCAATTGAACAAATGCCTAACTATGACAAGTTTCTGAAAGACATTGTGTCCAAAAGAACAAGGCTATGAGAGTTTGAAACAGTTGCCGCAATAGAGGGATGCATGGCCATGTTGCACAATTGCATGTCACCCAAGTTGAAAGATCCTGGAAGTTTCATAATACCCTGTTTCATCGAAAAACACTATGTTGGGAAAGCATTATGTGACCTTGGAGCAAGCATAAACTTGATGCCTAAATCGGTTTTCCAGAAACTAGGAATCAAGAAGGCAAGACCTACAACAGTTATGCTACAGCTAGCCGATAGATCCTATGTGCATCCAGAGGAAAAAATCGAAGACATACTGGTAAAAGTTGATAAATTTATTTTCCCGCTGACTTTATTATTTTGGATTGTGAAGCAGATGAGCATGCACCTATCATTCTCGGGAGACCTTTCATAGCAACAGGGAGAACCTTGATCGATGTTGAAAAGGGAGAACTCACAATAAGGGTGAATGGCCAGCAAGTTAAACTGAGTGTGTTCCAAACACTAAGGCATGCCAATGATCCGGAAGAATGCCAACTTCTTCACGCCACGACAGAGTTTGACTTCAACGAGGAGATTAGTTACCTCGGCAACTACATTGCCGATCAAGAGGAACCTGAGGAGTATGAAGAACCGATCGATGAGGAACAACAAGAAGAGGTAAATTGGTTAGTCAATCGACCAGGTATATACTTTGAACCACTAGATAACTCAGGTAAGGAAGGTAAACTCGAAAAGCCCTCAATTGAACAATCACCGATTCTTGAGTTGAAACAGTTGCCAGGGCAACTAAAATATGCTTATTTAGGAACCGATAATACATTGCTTGTAATTATTTCCTCTAAGTTACATCCTGAGCGGGAAAAGAAGCTGATCAACATGTTAATGCTACACAAGAAGACAATAGGGTGGACAATTGCCGACTTGAAGGGAATTAGCCAGGCAGTGTGCATGCATAAGATTTTGTTGTAAGATGATCACAAACCTTCAATTAAGGCCCAGAGAAGACTGAATCATGCCATGAAAGGGGTTGTAATGAAGAAAATCATCAAATGGCTTGACGCATCATATACCATATCTCTGATAGTACATAGGTAAGTCCGGTATAATATGTACCGAAAAAGGGATGTATAACGATGGTAAGTAATGAAAACAATGAACTCATTCCAACCAGGACTGTGACCGGTTGGAGGGTTTGTATGGATTACCGAAAGCTAAACAAAGCCACTAGGAAAGATCACTTCCCATTACCCTTTATTGATCAAATGCTTGACCATATTGCAGGTAAACCCTTTTATTATTTTCTTGATGCTTATTCAGGTTACAATCAAATTGCCATAGCACCAGAAGATCAAGAAAAGATAACCTTCACATGCCCATACGGTACTTATGCTTTCCGAAGAATACCGTTCAGATTATGTAATGCCTTGGCAACCTTCCAAAGATGCATGAGGACACTCTTCTCAGACATGGTCGAAGAATTCCTTGAAATCTTCATGGATGATTTTTCAGTATTTGGTAATGACTTCGACAGTTGCCTCGGCAATTTGGAGAAAATGCTAACACGGTGTGAAAAATCTGATTTAGTCCTTAATTGGGAGAGGTGCCATTTTATGGTAGATAAAGGAATTGTGCTTGGCCACAAGATTTCATCAAAGGGTATCGAAGCAGACAAAGCCAAGGTGGACGTAATCGAGAGATTGCCGCCACCAAGTTTGGTAAAAGGAATCCGAAGCTTTCTTGGACATACAGGCTTTTACAGGAGGTTCATTCATAATTTTTCTAAGATTACTAAACCCTTGTGTAATTTGCTTGAACATGATAAAGTCTTCAACTTTGATGAATCTTGCACCTAAGCATTCAAAATCCTAAAGGAAAAGCTTGCCTCATCACCCATTATCGTTCCACCCGATTGGACGCTACCTTTTGAGCTCATATGTGATGCGAGTGATTTCGCGGTAGGATCAGTCCTAGGCTAACGCACGGGTAAGACCTTTCATGTGATATACTACGCTAGTAAAACTCTTAATATCGCTCAAGTGAATTACACAACAACGGAGAAAGAGTTAATAGCCGTAGTTTTTGTATTTAACAAGTTTTGGTCCTATTTGATTGGTACAAAGGTAATTGTCCATACGGACCATTCGGCAATTAAGTATCTATTTGCTAAAAAGGATGTCAAACCTCGTTTGATTTGTTGGATATTGCTTTTACAAGAGTTTAACATTGAAATTAAGGACAGGAAAGGAACAGAGAATCAAGTTGCGGATCACTTATCACAGTTAGAATGCAATAGGGAGAAGGACGCAAATTTAGAGATATGTGATGCATTCTCGGATGAGCAACTATTAGTTACCTCAGCAAATCTAGACACCCATGCCTCGGTAACCACTAATGCGCACGCCTCGACAAACCTTGATGCCTCGGCAACTCTAGATGCGCACGCTTCAGCAACCACGGAAGCAGTTGCCATGGCAACACATGCCTCCGCAATACCCTGGTACGCTGATTTAGTTAATTTTCTTGTTTGTGGTATTTTACCTTATGGCCTTACTCATCAAGGAAAGAAGCGGTTCCGCCATGATGCTAAGCATTATTTATGGGCTGAGCCTCTTTTGTTTAAACAATGTGTAGATCAGGTTATACGCCGATGTGTCCCTGAAGAGTAGCAACAAATTTTACTCTGGCAATACCATTCTTCACCCTATGGAGGACATTTTGGAGGAACACGTACCGCGACCAAAGTTTTACAATCCAGTTTGTATTGGCCAACACTGTACAAAACATCTTTGAGGTAGAATTGTTCGATGTATGGGGGATCGATTTTATGGGAGCTTTCCCATCTTCATTCGGCAACCTCTACATTCTACTTGCCGTCGACTACGTGTCTAAATGGGTTGAGGCAGCTGTAGTTCCCGCTAACGATTCCAAGACCGTGCAACGATTCTTGCAAAAAAATATATTTACACGGTTTAGGATGCCGAGAGCAATTATCAATGATGAAGGCAAGCACTTTGACAACAAACTTATTGCCAAGATGTTGCAAGGCTTTGGTGTATCTCACAAGATTGCCACGACATATCACCCACAGACCAATGGGCAAACAAAAATTTCCAACCAGAAATTGAAGGGTATACTCGAGAAAGTTGTAAATCCCTCTAGGAAGGATTGGTCAGTGAGACTAGATGATGCACTTTGGGCATATCGCACTGCATTCAAAACACCTTTAGGTATGTCTCCCTTCTGACTTGTCTATGGCAAAACATGCCATCTACCGGTGGATATCAAGCATAAGGCATATTGGGCGATCAAAACTATGAATATGGATTGGAAAAGTGCCAGACAAAAGTATTTGTTGGACCTCAACGAGATAGAAGAATTATGTGCACTCGCCTACGACAATGCACGAATCTACAAGGAGAAAACAAAGCAATGGCATGACAAGAAACTATTGCCGCGGCAATTCATGCCAGGGCAACTAGTTCTCTTATTCAATTCTCGGCTGGAACTTTTCTCGGAAAAATTGAAATCAAGATGGTCAGGACCATTCGGAGTTGTCAAACCGTTCTCCCATGGTGCTATGATAATCAAGTCCACCACTGACGAACATGAATTCAAAGTTAATGGATAAAGATTGAAGTACTATAACGGTGCCCATGTGGAACGTAACAAAGAAGTGGTCACCTTAGGAGATGCATGATCATGCTCTGCTTTCGATATTTTCTTTTTCTTTTATTTTTATTTTATTCGAACTTATTATTTTGGTTTATATTTATTTTATTTTAGTTATTCGTAGAATAGATTTATTTATTTATTTAGGTTAAGACTACATCTTTCTTTTATCTTTATTTAATTATTTTGAACTTTAGGTTTAAGAATTTCTTTGCACATCTTTATTTATTTCTTTTTATTTTATTTACTAGTTTATATTTAGTTTTAATCCTTATTTTATTTGTTTTTGAATTATAGGAAAAGAGTTCAAGATAAAGAGGAATTTGATTCAAGAAGGAAGTTTCTTCGACAAGGAAACTAATGGGTTAAATCTAAGGCTTATATTAAGCCTCCAATTTACCATAAATAAACCATTTTAGCCGGCCAAAACCTTCCCCTTCCCCAAATCCCTTTGTCGCCCCTTTCCCCCAATTAAAACCCTTACTTTCTTTCTTTCCAATCAATCCCACCCACCATATTTACTACCTATCTTTTCCATTTAACCCATCACCCTTTACTTCAAAGAAACCTATTCCTACTTTTAACCTTGAAACTCTTTAGTTTCTTTTCTTTGTTTCTACCTAACTCACAACCAAGAACATCCATGGCATCCAAAATCAAGTTTTTGGTGCACCCGAGTTCTTCCAAAGAACCAAGTTACAAGAAGTTTGCTACACTGGCGGTTCAAGAAAGATTTCACTCCAAGTTTGAAAGCCAGAAGATTTGCGAAGAACGAGGCTTCGAATACTCCAACTCTTATCAAGATTTCAGCGTTAAACCATTCATCTTCCAAAGGATTGCACATCAAAAGTGGCAAATCTTTTGCCATCAATCAAAACTGAGTAACATCTCATGCGTAAGAGAATTCTATGTTCGCTCGCCTAATCTGGATAATCCTTATATTTTTGTCTGTGACAAGGCTATACTCATAAGCCCCAAAAGCATCAACACCTTTTACGGGCTCTACGTTGAGAATGACGAGCATCAAGCCTTTGTTGATCAACTCACGCCCAAGCAACTCGACAAGGTGCTTTAAGAACTCACTCTACCAAGGACTCATTGGAACGACGGTAAATATAAGGGCACGATAAACTGCCTTCGGCTTAAACCTAAGGCAAAATTATGGAATAAGTTTGTTAAAACATCTTTAATGCCCACCACACATAATACTATCGTTGATACACCTCGTCTCTTTCCCATACATTCTATTTTGCATAATCGCATCATTAATATTGGAAAAATTATTTGTGATGAGATTTTTGTATGTAGAATAAAAGACAAGAGTTCTCTTTTCTTCCCTTGCTTAATTTCTAATCTTTGCAAGGAGATGCATGTCCCAAGTGAGTCACCGATGAAAAGGCCCTGCCAAAGTCCGGTTGGAATCGAGCCCAAATCTGAAAGCTAATGGGAGAGGCACTGGTAAAATCCCCAACGCCTACAGTTGCCGCGGAAACTCATGCCGCCTCGGGAACTCCTGATGCCCGAGTAACTATGCCAACAACCCCAAGACAACCTGAAGCACTCTTACAACCATTGGCGAACCGCCTTAAGCAAATTGAAGAACGGCAACTAATGTTCATGCGGTACATGAAAGATCACAACAATGCCATCACTCAAGTCATCCTGGAAAAGTACCCAGACAGCCGCGTGCCGTTCCCCAACTTTCCTGTCGAAATCCTTGCCATGGCAACCAAAGAAGCAGTTGCCACGGCAGCCGCAACAGATGATGTCGCGGCAACCTACACAGCGTCTGCCCCAGTAGTTGCCACGGCAACCAACACTGAAGATGTCGCGACAACCGAAACTAAAGACTCCCCAGCAACCACTGCAAAAAACAAAGGTAAAGCACCTATGCCCGAATCAACTCGTACTGAATCATTGTCTGATTTTTCAGATTCAGACGAGTCCTCCATTGCACCAACAAAGACCACACCAATCGAATCCTCCAAGCCCAAGCGAAAAGCCAATGACATTGAGGAAGAGGATGATGAGGACACCCTCGTACGAGAATTGGTTCCACCATTGGCAACAAGGAAGCAACCACCGCATTCAAGCAAAAGAATTAAGACACCGGCCAAAAGAAAACAAGTCATCCACCACGACGAGCTCTCGGAGTAAGTCATCGTTTATTTTTTATTTTATTTTTCTTTTCTTTGTATGCATTGAGGACAATGCCTCGTTCGAGTTTGGGGGGATTGTTACTAGTTAGTTATCATGTTTAGTTGCATTCATCTTAAGTATTGCATTTAGGATACATAAATTGCTTGCCATGCCTTTAGTTGGAACAAGAATTGCCTAGATTTGATGAATATCCGATGATGACTTTGCCAATGCACTTAATTGATAGAATTTTTTTATTCTAGGATAACCGTGGAAACACTTAAAATCTTACTATGATGCTAAACTTGATGAAACACTGTTGTGGCTTGATTGATTTAAGGAATTCTAGCGAACTTAGGTTGATAGTTAAAAAATTGGTATATTAAAATAAAAATTGGAAGAATGCTAGAGGTGCCCGAAATTGGCTCTAGTATGTGCTTAAAATTGATCGCTAGAGGTTCCCAAAACTTGCTCTAGTCGAATAAAAAAATTAATTATTAACTTAAGAAAACTAAAAAACACTAGAGGTGCCCGAAACCGGCTCTAGTTAAAACATGTTAAAAGAACCCAAGGAAGTAATTTGAAAACCTCTTGTTTGCATAAAACCCGAAAAATCAACTTGCACACACTCACAAGCATTATAGTTTGATTCTGAGTAACTCCTAAGTTGTCCGAAAAATGAAAAGTCGGTCATACTTTATGCCACAATTCTGAGGATTGAAATCAAGTTCAAAGTTATGTTTGTGAAAATTGAAGTCTTGGCGGGTAAATATTAGTTTGCATTGCTTGAGGACAAGCAATAGTTCGAGTTTGGGGGTGTGTTAAGTGTCTAAAAGTACTATTTTATTCATATTATTGCTAGACTTAGGCTCATATTAGTTGCATTATTAGCCATTCATGCATGTTTGCATTGTTTCCTTGGTGGTTAAGCTTGATATCATATTTTGCTTAATTTTGTAGAAAAAGGTGTTGCTGGTAGTTATTTTTGTGTGTGTAAAATCAGTTGCCAAAACAAGGCTGGAACTAGTTGCCAGGGCAGTGCATGAAGGAGATGCCGACGCAGTTTCTAGAGCAGTACATGAAGGAGATGCCGAGCTAGTTGCCAGGGCAATTATCGATAAGGGATAAGATGATATGGCGGCCGAAATTGATGACTAGATAAACCCAAGATAACGTGGAGAAAAGCTAAATCCCAAAGGAGTTTGATTTCCATGAAGAGGTCAAAGAGAAATTAAATCCCAAGAAGATAGGAGAAGATCTAGAAGGAATTTAAATATAATAAAGAATTATATTCTTTAAAAGTATTTAATTCCAACTTAACTTCCTCCTCAAGAAAGACTTTGACCTAACCCTATAAATTGAGGACCAAGCCATCAAACTCCAAGAGGTACAAGGGGGAGAAAATTCGACTAGAGGCTTCAACCATCTTCATCTTTTTCTTTCTTGTTCGATTAGGTTTATGTTAGGAAAACTTTGTTTTGTGTTTCTTTAGAACCTAGCCATGAACTAAATCTATTTGGCCTAGGCTATTGTGTTTTGTGGTTTTGAGAAACGTTTGGATTTTGTTTAGGTAATAAGAGTTTACACTTTCAATTCAAGGCTTACTCATTCTTGGTTTTTATTCTTGTTTGCGAGTGAATTGGGAGAGGATCTCGTAATTCTATCTATTTATCTAATATCGGGAGAGTTAGATTCAAGAAACGAATGAGTATGGTTTTTATTCAATCTATCGATGATGAAGACTAATCCGGCTTAGGAATAAGTTTTGGATTTCAACGGCTAAGAAGAGCGCAAGATTGGTTGATGTTCACCCTTGATTCATGCAGGGATGTATTGTCAAGGTATGCACAATTAGCTAGAGTTTCGACTTAGGGATAAGAAGAAACCATTGAAGAATGCTCCTTTGAACCTTGAAGTTGTTGCCCAGTCGCCCAAACAGTTGCCCAACCAGTTGCCCAGGCAACCGTTCGATTAGTTGCTAAGGCAACCTCGCTGCGCAAGTTGCCACGACAACTGAGTTGCCATTGCACTCTTTTACCAAGACGATCCAATTGGCTATCACACCTCAACTCACGATAACCTAGCCTAGTCTCTCTCTTTTGATTACATCTTCTTTTACTTTATTGCTTTCTAGTTTAGTTGTTAATTTAAACTCTTATAATCCTCTACTTGTGTTCTTTTCATTTTACAATGCAAGAGACTAGATTCTTGAAGTGACACCAATCCCTGTGGAGATGATATCTTTTATACTATAACTTGCGACGTATACACTTGCACAATTGAGGAGCACTTATTACGTGCAACAACGGCCTTGCATATTTGGCTTGAGAAAATACAAGTTTATCATAGGGTATCGATATAGGTCTAAGTGTATCGATATGGCTCTTGGTAGTGAGGTCTGCGAAATAAATAGTATCGATACGGCCTCAGAGCGTATCGAAATGGGTCAAAGTCAACATTAGTCAACCCGTATCGATACAGGTTTAGCTATACTGATACGAGTTCTTGAGTTGCAGGGAATTGGGTTGTCACCCTTGAATGCGGTATCGATACGACCCCAACCGCATCGATATGAGTTTGGGCAATTCTATTTAGAGTTTAGACTCATGTAAACCTGTAACGATACGGCCTCAAGGTGTATTGATACAGTGGTAGTTAATTCAGTTAAAAGACACTGAACACAGTTTTAAAATGTTTACAGAATGGTCACCAAATATCGTATGGTTTAAGTAAATGTTATCGGAATGGCATGAAAATTTACAAGGTCACTGTTATAATATTGAATTTCATTATTGCATAGTTGATTACTTTAAGGGGGCCATAAATTATTAGATTTACAATTTAGTCCCTAAAACTTGACGAAGTTACAAATTGGACCTAATTGATGAATTGTTGGTTCACATAGGACAAATTGGGCTAAGCCTATACTTAGTAACGTTTGAAAAGTATATCATCGATTGAATGAAAAATATATATTTTGAAATTTTATCTCACAAATTATCGTTTTGTTCACCAGTGGCATTCTTCGACCCAGTTCTCGACCAGGCCGGGTGGGATATGTTACATTTGTGGTATCAAAGCTAGAGTTTAGTCGATTCTAGGACTAAACTGAAGTCTATTGTATTGTTATAGTGTTACTTTGCCACTTAGGAGACTAATCCGATCTCTTTATGTTATAGATATGTCTGAGACTAATCAAGCTCACATCAATGAGCCTACTACCGGTTCCTCAACTCATGGTGAGGAAGTAAGGGGAAACCCACCAAATCCATCAAATTCTCTACCCTAGAATATTGAGCCGGTATTTCCTGATGATCAGGCTGAGTGTTAACGGAACATGACTGACATGTTCAAGCAATTTATGACATCTATAGTGCAACCTACCCCACCAGTTGTCCAATATGCCCGAGCCCTTATTGACAAGTTGGCATCACTCCGGGCATACACTTTCATTGGTCAAGATGATGATAATCCTGAGATCGCCAAGTACTGGTTGGATAACACATTGAGAATTCTAAATAAGCAATTACAGTGTTCTGATGAGCACAAGCTGGAGTGCGCCCTTGCATTGCTAGCTGATGAAGCACTTTAGTGGTGGGAGACCACTATTCTTATCGTCCCCGAGGAAACGGTCACTTGGGAGTTTTTCCTTCAAGAATTCTGAAAAAATTATGTTAGTGAGTACTACCTTGTTAAGAGACGCAACATCTTTCTCCATCTCAAGCAAGAAGGGCGACCAGTCGAGCAATACATTCGTGATTTCTGTAAGTATTACCGATATGGTGCTGAATACATCAAGAAGGAGGAACAAAAGTGTCGTATGTTTATTGCTGGGCTTAATGATGAGCTTCGCACTGTGTTCACTTCATTGAGCATCACTGATTTCCAAGACTTGGTGAACCGAATCAAAGCCATTGAAGCATCGTTGAAAGCCCAAAAAACCACTGGGTCAGGCAAATCTGAGAAGAGGGTTATAAATGATACTCGACCTCCTAGATGGAATAAGAATGGGAAGTATCAAGGACCAAAACAACATATTTATCCACAACCTTCTCGTTCTGGGAATATTGAGAAGCCGTTGTCCATGAATCAATCATTCTCTAAGGCGGCCTCGGTCGAGATTACTGGAGGCTCAAATCGAAGTTCGCAGTATCCTAATTGTAACTTTTTTCAGAATATGCATCCAATAGGTCCATGTCGTAAGTAGTTTGGAGTTTGTTTCTATTGTGGTGAACAAGACCACTTTATACGAGATTGTCCCTTCAATACAACCAAGTCTACTACTGCACCGACAAGTAATACAACCCCTACTCAGTCCTTCTAAGGTAAGGGGTCAAGGCAAGGTTCATCGGGAGCTATGGGGAGACATAGCAGCTCTAGAAAGGCACCAAGTAAGCAAGAATCCAAGACTCATACTCAGATGTATCATGTGAGGAGCAGGGAGGAGGAAGATGGGCTTGATGTCATTGCAGGTATCATTGAACTATACTTCTATTCTTTATATGCATTGATCGATCCTGGTTCTACACACTCCTTTATAAGAACTAAATTAGTTAAGAAATATAGAATGTCCAGTAAACCTATAGCATCGAGAATCTTTGTAACCAATCTGCTAGGTGATTGTGTCACCATATGCCTTGTGTATAAGAATTGCCCTTTAGTGATTCAAAGGATTCCTTTTATGGCCAACCTATTGGCTCTACCGATCCATGAGTTTGATGTTATACTGGGTCTAGATTGGCTTAGTGAGCATGAAACGTAGGTAGATTGTAGCTAAAAAAGTTATATCTTCGAGGCCTTGGCAAGGAGAGTATCGTTTGATGAGTTTAAGAAATCCTTTCTTGTATACTTTAACATTAAAAGCTAAGGATGGGCCTCAGCTATCGAATGTTGACACCGTGTGTGAATTTCCCGATGTCTTCCCTAATGAACTCCCGGGTTTACCCCCAACCCGTGAGGTTGAATTTAGCATCGAAGTGCAACCTGGAACTGCCCCAGTTTCTATTGCACCCTATCGTATGGTAGTTGTCGAGCTTAAGGAGCTAAAGGCTCAAATTCAAGATTTATTTACCAAGGGCTTCATTCGACCGAGTTCCTCGCCTTGTGTAGCTCTGGTTCTTTTTGTAAAGAATAAGTGTGTTTCCATGAGGCTATGTATCGATTACCGACAGTTGGACAAGGTGACCATCAAGAACAAATACCTATTGCCAAGGATTGATGACCTATTCGATCAGTTTAAAGATGCCATTATACTTTCCAAGATCGATTGAAGGTCTGGCTATTATCAAATGAGAGTTAAAGAATGTGATGTGTCTAAAATCGCCTTTCATACGAGATATGGTCACTACAAATTCTTGGTGATGCCATTTGGGCTAACCAATGCAACGACTGCTTTTATAGACTTGATGAATCGAGTTTTTAGACCCTACCTCAATAAATTCGTAATGATATTCATTGATGATATCCTAATCTATTCTAAGAATATGGCAGAACATCATGATCATCTTCGTATTGTGCTTTAAACCCTCCGTGAGAAGTAATTATTTACTAAGTTCTCAAAACGTGAGTTTTAGCTTACTGAAGTTACCTTTCTTGGGCATATTGTATCGGCTTCGGGCATCCAAGTAGACCCGAAGAAAATCCAAGCTATTGTTGATTGGTACCCACCGAAGAACATTGGTGAGGTAAGAAGTTTCCTTGGTCTTGTTGGCTATTATAGGAGATTCGTCAAAGGATTTTCTATGTTAGCAGCCCCATTGACTAAGTTGTTAAGAAAAGAAGCTCTATTTTTTTGGACTGAGGAACAAAAAAGAAACTTCGATCAATTAAAACAAATGTTAACTCATGCACCGGTTCTAACCCAACCTGAGCCTGGAGAGGACTACACTGACTATAGTGATGCTTCACATCTTGGGTTAGGATGTGTATTAATGCAAAAAGGTAAAGTTATTGCTTATGCTTCCAGACAACTAAAGCCACATGAAATGAATTATCCCACTCATGATCTGGAGTTGGCTGCAGTTGTCTTTGCGTTGAAAATTTAGAGGTAATATCTCTACGGAGAGAAATGTTACCTCTTTACCGATCATAAAAGCCTCAAGTACCTCTTATCGCAGAAGGAGTTGAATCTTCGGCAAATAAAGATGGATGGAGAGACTCGGTCATCTTATTTAGAGGTAGCATTCCGGCTAGCACGCAATGACACACCTATTTCCCACTTCTTCTTTGTCGACGACCTTGTCTTTTATGCTAAAGCCACTTTGTTCAATGCTTCATTCATTGATTCTGCCCTTGATCTCTTTGGTTCATGTTTAGGCCACATGGACAATAGGTAGAAACCAAGATTTTCTTTTCCCTGAATACAAGCCCTAATGTTCGTGAAGCTATTTGCTCTTGTTTAGGTTACCAAGAGATTACCGATATGGAAACTTATCTTGGAGTACCTGTCCGACACGTGGGTGCAAACGGGGACATCTATAACTTCCTCGTTGACAAGGTTTAAAGCAAGCTTGATGGACTGGTTGCTCGTTCCCTTTCCTTTAGGGTTGTCTCACCCTAGCCAAGTCTACTCCCCTTAATATCCATTCCTATGTTATGCAATCATGCAAGCTTCCTACGAGAATTTGTTAACAGATTGAAACGATAGCCCATCAATTTATTTGGGGCTCGAATCCTGCTTCTTCAAAGGTCTCTCTTGTAAATTAGACCACCTTATGCCAACCCTTAAGCAATGGAGGCTTGGGGATCCATAACATTGTAAATGTCAATAAGACATTCTTAATGAAGCTGTGTTATTCCCTTGTTATGTCTAAGAATGCCTCTTTGTTGCACGAAAAATATCGGATGACAGTAACCTGCCACGAATCTATCTCACGAGCAAACTGCTTTTCTTTGTGGCGTTCTCTTGCTGGTGTTTGGCTGGAGTTTCATGCATCTGTTACCTAGGCTATGAGAGACGGTTCTTTCATAAACTTTTGGACAGACAACTGGGTGTCTTCCTTGGGGCCTTTGCTTTAACATCGCAAGCATGATGTTGTTCTGGATCTCTCAATGACTGTGTCCGCGGCCACCTTCCCCGATGGTACTTGGGACCTAGCTCTATTTCATCACGCCTTGCAACCCCACGTCTTCTCTCACATTTTGAATATTACCCTACCCTACCGTTCTCTTGGTGAAGATTGTTGCTATTGGAGTGCGACGAGCAAGAGCATCTTTACGATTAAGAGTGCCTACGATCTAGTTTCCCAACAGTCCTGGGATATTCCTGATCTTAGATGGAAGATCACTTGGAAGCTCCATTTCCTGAAAGACTTCGCTGCTTCTTGTGGCTTGCTATGGAGGATAGACTCATCTCTAATTATTTCTGCTGGCGTCGAGGTCAAACACAGGACCCTACTTGTGCTGCTAGTACAAGCCTAAATGAGAATCTCCTTTACATTCTCCGTGATTGCCCTGTAGCTTGAGGTGCCTGGGAAGTTGTCTTGCCTCTGCAACATGCTACCAACTTTTTTGCTACTTCCCTGGCTGGCTGGCTCCTCATGAATTTGACATGTTGTGATACCCTTACTGTTGGTTGCCCTTGAAATATCATCTATGCCTCTTTAACTTGGCAAACGTGGAAGTGGCGTAATAACTCCATCTTTCAAGGTTAGTCCACTACTTCGACTTCGTTCATTCATCTTAGCTTGCAATGGGCGAATCTATATCACGAAGCTTCGATGCTCCCTATTGCTGTCAATCCTCACGTTGCTAAGCTGGTTCAATGGCTTTCTCTCCAATCGGGATAGATTTGCATAAATACCGATAGTGTCGTTTTCCTATCGTCCAGCATCAACTCCACGAGAGGCCTTCTTTGCGATCACCATGGGAATTTCATATTGGCTTACCATCGGTCGCTTGGCTTATCTTCTGTCCTCCATGTAGAACTCTGAGGTGTTTATGAAGGGCTCCAACTTGCTTGGTCTAATGGATTCAATTGTGTGCTCGTCCAAACCGACAACTCTGAGGTGCTTGACCTTATCTCTTCTCCGTCTGTGAATAGTTTGTTCATGTTGGTTCGACATATTGCGGATCTATGTTTGAGGGCCTGGACTGTGGAGTTTGTTCTCACCCACCAAGAGGCAAATTTTGCAGCAGATTATATGGCAAAACCTGAGTTTGGCAAGAATGATGGCCTTCGCATTTTCGATGTTCCTCCACCTTCCCTTTTGGATATTTTACACCGTGATATTCATGACCCTCCTTACGTTCGTATGAACGCTTGATGTACTAACCTTGAGCCTTTTTTTCATTCGAAAAAATAAGCATGGGTTTAGGGTGCAGTTAAAAATGACAAGTTTCAAAATTTGTAAAAGACTCGTCCAATAACTTAAAATGTGAGATTTTTTATAACATTTTAGGTTGAGTTTTTTCATGACTTTTGACAAGTTTCGAAATTTAAAAAATAAGTTTTCGAAAGTTTCGAAACTTTGTCTAATAACCTAAAATATTATAAAAACCAAATTTCGAAACTTGTCAAAAATCACGGAAAAACCAACTTAAAATATTATCAAAAAGCCTAACATTTTAAGTTTTTGGATGAGTCTTTCACGGATTTCGAAACTTTCCATTTTTCACTCTACCTTACATGTTGTATATAAGACTCCCCGTAAAATAATACTCACTATATAATTTGTTATTTTGATTTTTTATTCATTTTATTTTTTTAATTCAGTCACTAAACTTTGTGATTATATCGTATCGTCATTTAAAATTTTTAAATATATTTATTTTGGATGATAATTAATATAATTTCATATTATTAAAATATTAAAAGTTCGAATTTAAGAATGAAATTTGAAAAAAATTCAGGAATGTTGCTTTTATCCCATTTTATGACTTCCCATGTGCATTAAGCCAGTTTATTCAGAATTCAGTATTCACAACAGCCAAAAAAAAATTATCTTGTGTGCTTGTTATAGGTAAAATCGCTATACAAGCCTGTTTATTAATGTATTATAATGTTGAGTGGAATTTGATTTTTGCACTTTAAAAACGAATGGAAGATTCTTATTCGATAAATACGTGTAAAATGGATAGTTTTTTCATAATTAAATAATAATAATTTATAGGTAGGATGACAATAATATTCGAACCCGTCCCAACATATCCGAACAAATTTTTTCTCTTGAATTTTGGGTTTTTGAGCCGGTGCGAGTTCGGGTTTATGGTAAGGGGCGTAGCCACAAGGGGCTGGCAGAGGTCCGGCTCCGTGGCTCACCCTAATGGTCTATATTTTTACTTTTGAAATTTAATTTTTTTAATTCGACTCATGTAAAATTTTAAGTTATAATTTATTTTATGCTTAAAGGTCAAGGTGACCTTCAACGAAAAATAAAAAAATAATTAAGCCCTTATAAAAAAATTTCATCCAATTGAGCCCTCATAATTCAAATTACGATCAATCATTCCCTCAAAATTCAAATTGCGATCAATTTAGCCCTTTCGTAATGTTGACTGTTTACTCAAAAGTAGTTATTATAATGATGACACGTGACACACTCTAGAAGTGTCACGTCATAAAAATAGTATAAATCATTTAAAATTTTAAAAAAGATATATTTAAAATTATCAAAAAATAAAATTCAAAAATTATAAAAAATATTTAAAAATTTAATAAAAATCTAAAAAATATTTAAGTTAAAAAAAATATTTATAAGATTACAAAAATATTTTTTACTTAAAATCAAAAGATATAAAAAAATTGTAATAGTTATTAAAATATATATTTATAATGAAATAATATTTAAAAATTGAATACTTTTTTTAAAAATATTTTTAATTATAAAATCTAAAATTTCAGAATTTTCTAAAATGTCTAAAATTTTCAAATTTCTAACTCAAAACCTTAACTGTACATTCAAATCCTCAAATCAGTTTAATCGATGGTGAAAGTTGTTGATACTGTGGTAGACGACGATGTTGGGGCAGACGACGATGCTGGTGAGAAACGATATTGAGTGGGAACGGGTTGGGTGATGCAAGGGGTGTGGAATGTTGAGAATGGGTGCAAGGGAGACAGTGGACTCTGACGACAGTAGTAGGACGACGAAGATGGGAAGAGTTTTATTGCAACGAAAAGTGGTCGGTGGTTGAATAGGCACTAGTGCTTAATTTAGGGATTTATGAGGTTTTTTGATAGAGATGAAACTTTGAAGTTTTTTAGGAAAAAATATTATTTTACGTATTTTAAATAAGGGAAATAAGAAAAAAATTAAATTAAGTTAATATTTTAAATTTTTACAATTTGTAGATTTTTTTAGAATTTTAAAAAAATCGATTTAAAGACGTGACACTTTCAGAGTGCGTCACATGTCTTTTCATCTTTGATCGTTAGAGGGCAGTGATGGTCAATGCGGTCAACGTAACAGATGGGCTAAATTGAGTGCAATTTTTAAATTTTGAGGGCTAAATTGGGTGAAAATTTTTTATTAGGGCTTAAAGTTTTTTGATTTTTTGTTGAGGGCTAATTTGACTTTTAAGCATTTATTTTACATACTCTAATACCATTAAATAATTCTTACCTTAGTGGTATAGTGTGCAAGTGAAAGTAAACTTGTTTTACTTGAAGTCAACAGATGATATCCAATTATTGGCATTTTTAGTCGTTTTTTTTAATTTCTTTATAACCGTTACCGTAACATTTTATTCTTAGCTCCTTTAACTTTTAATTCCTGGCTTCGCCCTTGTTTATGGTGAAACTTTTTCAACCTGACCTGATATATTTTAAATTATATATATATATATATCATATTTTTATATAGTATATTTAATAGTTTATTAATTTTTCGGGTCAGACGAGTTTAGTCAAAATTTTTTGTTAAAACTTTGGGGTCGGTCGAGGTCGGGCTTGATTAAAATATATTGAATTTCGAGCGAGATCGGATTAGGATTTTTAAATTTTGGATCTAAGTCGGGCGGCCAAACACTGCCCTGTTGTCATCCCTATTTATAGGATAAACTTAAGGGTAAACTACACCATTCATCACCGACCTATTGGAACTTTTTGTTTTGATAGTAAGACTATTTTTCTATAAATTTTTTTGAATAATTTCTACTTAGGGGGAGAGGACGGAGAATTTTGCTCCTAATGAGTTTAGAACCCACAGCCTAAGAGAGAGGAGGGTATTAACCGAAAACTTTAACCACTTTTTATAATTTTTGATAACTAACATTATGTTTTTCTCTCTATTTTTAGTCCATGGTTATTATGTTTTCATTAAATTTTAATGAAAATTGTGACGTAACATGGTATATGTAGCTATGTTTTTTGAAAATTTATCTTTTTACTTTTGGTATGAATTTTTAAAAAAAATTTTAAGGTTCAAAATTTAAAACGGTCGCTAAAAATGAGTAATAGGTTTCCTTTAAAAATTCGTGTTTTTAAAAACAATAAAATTTGGAGTCGCCATCGGTCACTTAGATTAGGTAAGACCGGACACCGAAAATAAAACCAGAGATTCGAAAAAGTTAAGGTGTCGGTTACGAGTGGGGAAAGTTTTGCACCCCACCATGCTCGAAAATCGGTACCAAATTAATTATCGCTTTACTAATATTGGATTTTGCGAGTTAAAATAACAATTAAACCAAAATTTGGTTATATATGTGAGTAAATTTTAAGGGCCCGTTATTCGAGAATAAATGAAAAAATCATCTCCACTACGAATGGTATAGGTCACGTTTATTCTCGAATAAAAGGACACCGTATTAACAGTTTATATTTTGGCTGCAACTTAACACACGGCATAAGCAAAGAAATGAAGACATGAAACAATCGAATAGAAGGAGCCACGTGTCAAATATGAACAATACAAATATGATTTGCACACATACAAACATATATATATATATATATATACATGTGAAAAAACCAAAACGTGGCGGTAGCAATATACGTATCATCCCAAACCAATAAAGTAACACATGTACACATATAAGAGATATGTAATGCGTGGGTATTATACATCTACACTATATGTACATATGACACATATAAAGTGTTAGGGCAGTGACTATATATATATTAAGCATTTAAACTATACATTATACCATACATAAATAATAATATTTATATATGGAAACTATATGTTATCTAAATTACACATAAGACATATGTATATTCATTAAAAACACATCATAATACCTATATACATATATGAGACATATAATACATAAGAAAACATCCACATATTTAAGTAACATGTACATATATGCGCATAAATATGCATTATAAACAAACATCATATCAATATAACACATATATCTACCATAAAAGACGGACATAAATGCAAACATGACTGAAATAGAAAGAAAGTAAATTACAGTGCCGAAATTAAACATGCATGAAGAAAGGGGTGAAACGTCAAAGATTTAAAAATTTGGCGGCTCAGCAACTGAAGATGCACGACAACATCTTAAATCTTTCATCGAGATTTGCAATTCATTCAAAATACAAGGAGTCACCCCCGATGTTTTACGACTAAGATTATCCCCTATTCACTGAGGGATAGGGCGAAAGCATGGTTGAATAGTATTCATGCCGAATCAATAGGATCTTGGACCAATCTTTGTCGTGATTTCCTTGCTCGATTTAATCGTACAAATTTGACTGATAAGCTTCGTAAAGAAATTACTTCTTTTCGGCAGACAGATGATGAATCCATGTACGAGGCTTGGGAGCGATATAGAGAACTTCTACACAAATGCCCCCTACACGGATTTCTAGTGTGGACACAAGTAACAATGTTTTACAACGCTGTGAATACACCAACAAGGATGATGCTAGATGCCTTGGCAAATGGCATACTCCTAGATAAGTCGCCGGAGGAAGCAATGGAAATTCTAAACAGGCTTGCCAAGAATGATTATCAATTCCCATCTGCTAGAAGAGGAGAAGTTAGACGCCAAGCCACAATACATGAACTGGGATCATCAGACTCAATTTCGGCACAATTGGCCACTCTAACCAAGATGGTCCAGAACATGCAGAAACCAAACAACACACATAAGGTCAAGGTAATGGATTTCCTTTGTGAGTTATGTGGTGATAACCATGATTCTTCTGAATGTATGCAGAATCCGGAATCTAGCTTTTATGTGGGGAATTACAACTGGAACAATAATGTGATGTCCAATACATATAATCCAGCTTGGAAGAAGCACCCAAATTTTTCATGGAGTAATCCCAATAATGCTCTAAACCAGAACAATCATAATGCACAAGCATCGGAATTCTAGTAGAATATGTCACGACAACAGTTACCACAGCAACAACCGATAACATCTAGTTCTTTAGAAAATTCTCTCAATGGTTTTATGTTGAAAACTGAATCTAATATGGCTGAGAATAGTAACTTCATAAAAAGAACTGATGCTTTTATTAACAGGACCGAGATGAGATTGCAAAACCAAGAGGTGGCAATCAAATCATTGGAAAATCAAGTCGGACAATTTGCTCAAAACCTGAATACTAGACCGCAAGGAGGTTTACCTAGCGATACTGAAGTCGCAAGAGGAACTGGCCATGAGCAATGTAAGGCGATCACTACTAGAAGTGGCCAACAACTTAAAGAGGCTTAAGCTCGCTCATCAAACAAAACTCCACAAAAAAAACAAGACGAACTCAGCGGCAAAGCCTCAGATGCTGAACCAGGAATTGCCGCGGCAACCAGCGATAAGTATGCCTCGGCAACCAGCGATAAGGATGCCGCGGCAACCAACGATAGGCACGCCATGGCAACCCCAGTTGATAATGCCTCGGCAACTCTAGTTGCCTCGGCAATGCCGTCAATCAGGTTCCAGACCAATGAAAAGATCGAAGATATCCGACTTCCACCACCATTCCTACAAAGGTTGAAGCGACAAAAGTAAGAATATAAATTCAAGAAGTTTCTTGATATCCTAAAGCAAGTCCACATCAACTTGCCATTAGTTGAGGCGATTGAACAAATGCCAAACTATGCCAAGTTTTTGAAAGACATTGTGTTTAAGAGAACAAGGCTTGGAGAGTTTGAAACAGTTGCCGCAACAGAGGGATGCATGGCCATGTTGCACAATCACATGCCACCCAAGTTGAAGGATCCCGAAAGTTTCACAATACCTTGTTCCATCGAAAACCACTATGTCGGGAAAGCATTATGTGACCTTGGAGCAAGCATAAACTTGATGCCTAAATTGGTTTTCCATAAACTAGGAATCGGGAAGGCAAGACCTACAACAATTATGGTACAGCTAGTCAACAGATCCTATGTGCATCTAGAGGGAAAAATCGATGACATACTGGTAAAAGTTGATAAATTTATTTTTCCCACTGACTTTATTGTTTTGGATTGTGAAGCAGATGAGCATGCACCTATCATTCTCGGGAGACCATTCCTAGTAACAGGGAGAACCTTGATCGATGTTGAAAAAGGGAGAACTCACAATGAGGGTGAATGACCAGCAAGTTAAACTAAATATGTTCCAAACACTAAGACATGCCGATGATTCGAAAGAATGACAACTTCTTCATGCCACGGCAGAGTTTGACTTCGACGAGGAATTTAGTTGCCTCGGCAACTACATTGCCGATCAAGAGGAACCTGAGGAGTATGAAGAACCAATCGATGAGGAACAACAAGAATAGGCAAATTGGTTAGTCAATCGACCAGGTACATACTTTGAACCATTAGACTACTCAGGTAAGGAAGGTAAACTCGAAAAGCCCTCCATTGAACAACCACCGATTCTTGAGTTGAAACAGTTGCCAGGGCAACTAAAATATGCTTACTTGGGAACCGATAATACATTGCCTGTAATTATTTCCTCTAAGTTACAGCCTGAGCAGGAAAAGAAGCTGATCAAAATGTTGATGCTACACAAGAAGGCAATAGGGTAGACAATTGTCGACTTGAAGAGAATTAGCCCGGCAGTGTGCATGCACAAGATTTTGTTGAAAGATGATCACAAACCTTCTATTGAGGCCCAGAGGAGACTGAATCATGCCATGAAATGGGTTGTAATGAAAGAATCATCAAGTGGCTTGACGCCGGCATCATATACCCTATCTCTGATAGTACATGGGTAAGTCTGGTACAATGTGTACCGAAAAATGGAGGTATAATAGTGGTAAGTAATGAAAACAATGAACTCATTCCAACCAGGACTGTGACCGGTTGGAGGGTTTGTATGGACTATCGAAAGCTAAACAAAGCCACTAGGAAATATCACTTTCCATTACCCTTTATTGATCAAATGCTTGACCGTCTTGCATGTAAACCCTTTTATTGTTTTCTTGATGGTTATTGAGGTTACAATCAAATTGCCATAGCACCAGAAGATTAAGAAAAGACAACCTTCACATACCCATACGATACTTATGCTTTTCGAAGGATGCCGTTCGGATAGTCTAATGCTTTGGCAACCTTCCAAAGATGCATGATGGAACTCTTTTCAGACATGGTCGAAGTCTTCCTTGAGATCTTCATGGATGATTTTTCCATTTTTGGTAATGACTTCGATAGTTGCCTCGGCAATTTAGAGAAGGTGTTGGCAATATGTGAAGAAATCGATTTAGTATTTAATTGGGAGAAGTGCCATTTTATGGTAGATGAAGGAATAGTGCTCGGCCACAAGATTTCATCCAAGGGAATTGAAGTAGACAAAGTCATGGTGGACATGATCGAGAGATTACCCCCACCAAGTTCGGTTAAAGGAATCCGAAGCTTCCCTGGACATGCAAGTTTTTACATGAGGTTCATTCATAATTTTTCTAAAATGACTACACCCTTGTGCAATTTGCTTGAACAGGATAAAGTCTTCAATTTTGATTATTCTTGCGCTCAAGCATTTGAAACCCTAAAGGAAAAGCTTACCTCAGCACCCATTGTCGTTCCACCCAATTAGACGCTACATTTTGAGCTCATGTACGATGCAAGTGATTTCGCGGTAGGAGCAGTCCTAGGCCAACGCACAGGTAAGACCTTTCACGTGATATACTATGCTAGTAAAACTCTTAATAGTGCTCAAGTGAATTACACAACAACGAAGAAAGAGTTACTAGCCGTAGTTTTCGTATTTGAAAAGTTCCGATCCTATTTGATTTGTACAAAGGTAATTGTTCATACGGACCATTCAACAATTAAGTATCTATTTGCTAAAAAGGATGCCAAACCTCGTTTGATTCGTTGGATATTGCTTTTACAAGAGTTTGACGTTGAAATTAAGGATAGAAAAGGAACAGAAAATCAAGTGGCCGATCACTTATCACGCTTAGAACGCAATAGGGAGGAGGACGCGAATTTAGAGATATACGATATATTCCCGGATGAGCAACTGTTAGTTCCCTCGGCAACCATAGATGCGCACACCTCAGCAACCCTCGACGCCTCAACAACTCTAGACGCGCATGCCTCGGCAACCCTTGACGCGCACGCCTCGACAACTCCAGACGCGTATGCCTCGGCAACCATGAAAGCAGTTGCCACGGCAACACATACCTCGGTAATACCCTGGTACGCGAATTTAGTTAATTTCCTTGTTTGTGGTATTTTACCTTATGGCCTTACTCACCAAGGAAAGAAGCGGTTCCGCCATGATGCTAAGCATTTTTTCTGAGATGAGCCTCTTTTGTTTAAACAATATGCAGATCAGGTTATACGCCGATCTGTCCCTGAAGAGGAGCAACGGAATGTACTCTGGCAATGCCATTCTTTACCCTATAGAGGACATTTTAGAGGAACACGTACCGCGACCAAAGTTTTGCAATCCGGTTTGTATTGGCCAACACTGTACAAAGATGCCCAAGAGTTTTACAAGCAATGTGATCATTGCCAGAGGACGGGTAATATCTCTAGACGACATGATATGCCGCTCCAAAACATCATCGAGATGGAACTGTTCGATGTATGGGGGATCGATTTTATGGGACATTTCCCATCTTCATTCAGCAACCTCTACATTTTACTTGTCGTTGACTACGTGTCTAAATGGGTTAAGACAGCTGCAGTTCCCACCAACGATTCCAAGACCGTGCAACGATTCTTACAGAAAAATATATTTACACGGTTTGGGATGCCGAGAGCAATTATCAGTGATGAAGGCAAGCACTTTGACAACAGACTTATTGCCAAGATGTTGCAACGCTTCAGCGTGTCACACAAAATTGCCACGGCATATCACCCACAAACCAATGGGCAAGCAGAAATTTCCAATCGAGAATTGAAGGGTATACTCGAGAAAGTTGTAAATCCCTCTAGGAAGGATTGGTCAGTAAGACTAGATGATGCACTTTGGGCATATCGCACTGCATTCAAAACACCCTTAGGTTTGACTAACTTCCGACTTGTCTATGGCAAAACATGCCATCTACCGGTGGAAATCGAACACAAGGCATATTGGGCAATCAAGACCGTGAATATAGATTGGGAAAGTGTCGGGCAAAAGCGTTTGTTGGACCTCAACGAGATAGAAGAATTCCGTGCACTCACCTATAACAATGCACGAATCTACAAAGAGAAAACAAAGCAATGGCATGACAAGAAACTATTGCCGCGACAATTCATGCCAGGGCAACTAGTTCTCTTATTCAATTCTCGACTGAAACTTTTCCCGGGAAAACTAAAATCAAGATGGTCGGGACCATTCAAAGTTGTCAAACCGTTCTCCCATGGTGCCATGATAATCAAGTCCATCACTGACGAACATGAATTTGAAGTCAACGGACAAAGATTGAAGCACTACAACGGTGCCCATGTGGAACGTAACAAAGAAGTGGTCACCTTAGGAGATGCATAACCATGCTCTCCTTTCGATATTTTATTTTTATTTTTATTTTTATTTTTTCCGAACTATTTATTTTTTTATTTATTAATTTCGGTTATTTTCCTTTTTAGGATAGATTTATTTATTTTCTTTAAGATTAAGACTACATCTTTCTTTCATATTTATCTAATTGTTTTGAAATTTTAAGTTTAAGAATTTCTTTGCACATCTTTATTTATTTTCTTTTATTAGTTTATCATTAATTTTAATTCTTATTTTGTTTGTTTTTTAATTGTAGGAAAAGAGTTCAAGATAAATAGGAATTTGATTCAAGAAGGAAACTTGCTCAACAAGGAAATTAATGGGCTAAATCTAAGGCTTATATTAAGCCTCCAATTTACCCTAAATAAACCCTACATAGCTGACCAAACCCTTCTCCTTCCCCAAATACCCTAGCCGTCCCCTACCCCTAAATCAAAACACTTGTTTTCTTTCTTTCCAATTAATCCCACCCACCATATTTACTACCTATCTATTCTATTTAACCATCACCCTTAACTTCCAAGAAACCTATTCCTACTTTTCATCTTGCAACTCTTTAGTTTCTTTAGCTTTCTTTTCTTTGTTTCTACCAAACTCACAACCAAGATCATCCATGGCATCCAAAATCAAATTTTTGGTTCATCCAAATTCCTCCAAAGAACCAAGATACAAGAAGTTTGCTACACGGGTGGTTCAAGAAAGATTTCACTCCAAGTTTGAAAGCCAAAAGATTTGCGAAGAAAAAGGCTTTAAATACTCCAACTCTCATCAAGATTTCGGCCTTGAACCATTCATCTTCGAAAGGATTGCACATCAAAAGCGGCAAATCTTTTGCCATCAATCGGAACAGGGTAACATCTCATGGGTAAGAGAATTCTACGCTCACTCACCTAACTCGAATAATCCTTATATTTTTGTTCGTGACAAGGCTATACTCATAAGCCCCGAAAACATCAACACCTTTTACGGGCTCTACATTGAGAAGGACGAGCATCAAGCCTTTGTTGATCAACTCACGCCCAAGCAACTCGACGAGGTGCTTCAAGAACTCACTCTACCGAGAACTCATTGGAACGACGGTAAATACAAGGGCACTGTAAATCGCCTTCAGCTTAAACCCAAGGTAAAATTATGGAATAAGTTTGTTAAAACTTCTTTAATGCCCACCACACACAATACTACCGTTGTTACACCTCGTCTTTTGCTCATACATTCTATCTTGCATAATCGCATCATTAACATTGGAAAAATTATTTGTGATGAGATTTTTGTATGTAGCACAAAAGACAAGGGTTCTCTTTTCTTCCCTTGCTTAATTTCCAATCTTTGCAAGGAGATGCATGTCCCAAGTGAGTCCACTGATGAAAAGGCCCTACTAAAGTCTGGTTGGAATTGAGCACTAACCCGAAAGCTAATGGGAGAGGCACCGATAAAATCCCCAACGCCTCTAGTTGCCGCGGCAACTCCTAATGCTTAAACAACTGATTCCCAGGTAACTCAGACAGCAACCCCGAGACAACTTAAAGCACTCTTACAATCGTTGGTGAACCGCCTTAGGCAAATTGAAGACCGACAATTAATGTTCATGCGGCACATGAAGGATTACAACAATGCCATCACCCAAGTCATCTTGGAAAAGTACCCGGACAGCCGCGTGTAGTTCCCCATTTTTCCTGCGGAAATCCTTGCCACTACAACCAATGAGTAGTTGTTACGACAACCGCAACAGATGATGCCACAGCAACCTACACTGCGCCTGCCCAAGCAGTTGCCACGGCAACCAACACTGAAGATGTTGCAGCAACCAAAGCTAAAGACGCCCCGACAACCACTGCAAAAGCCAAAGGTAAAGCACCTATGCCTGAATCAACTCGTACTGAATCATTGTCTGATTTTTCAGATTCGGACGAGTCCTCCATTGCACCAACAAAGACCGCACCAATCGAATCCTCCAAGCCCAACCAAAAAGCCAATGACATTGATGAAGAGGACGATGAGGACAACCCCGTACGAGGATCGATTCCACCATCGGCAACAAGGAAGCAACCATCGCGTTCAAGCAAAATAATCAAGACACTGACCAAAGGGAAACTAATCATCCACGACGACGAACTCTCAAAGTAAGTCCTAGTTTGCATTTTACTTTTCTTTATTTTTATTTTTCTTTGTTGCATGCATTGAGGACAATGCCTCACTCGATTTTGGGGGGATTGTTATTAGTTAGTTACCATGTTTAGTTGCATTAATCTTAAGTATTGCATTTAGGATACATAAATTGCTTGTCATGCCTTTAGTTGGAACAAGAATTCCCTAGATTTGATGAATATCCGATGATGACTTTGCCAATGTACTTAATTGATAGAACTTTTTATTCTAGGATAAACATGGAAACACTTAGAATCGTACTATGATGCTAAACTTGATGAAACACTGTGTGGCTTGATTGATTTAAGGAATTCTAGCGAACTTAGGTTGATAGTTAAAAAATTGGGGGATTAGAATAGAAATTGGATGAACGCTAGAGGTGCCCGAAATTGGCTCTAGTATGTGCTAAAAATTGATCGCTAGAGGTGCCCGAAATTGGCTCTAGTATGTGCTAAAAATTGATCGCTAGAGGTGCCCGAAACTTGCTCTAGTCGAATAAATTAATTAACTTAAGAAAACTAAAAACAAAATACTAGAGGTGCCCGAAACCGGCTCTAGTTAAAACATGTTAAAAGAACCCAATGAAGTAATTTAAAAACCTCTTGTTTGCATAGAATCTGAAAAATCAACTTGCACACAACTCCGCACACACTCAAAAGCATTATAGTTTGATTCCGAGTAACTCCTAAGTTTTTCGAAAAATGAAAAGCCAATCATACTTTGTGCCACGGTTCTGAGAATTGAAATCAAGTTCAAAGCTAAGTTTGTGAAAATTGAAGTCTTGGCGGGTAATTATTAGTTTGCATTGCTTGAGGACAAGCAATAGTTCGAGTTTGAGGGTGTGTTAAGTGTTCAAAAGTACTATTTTTATTACCATTTTTATTCATATTTTTGCTAGACTTAGGCTCATATTAGTTGCATTATTAGCCATTCATGCATGTTTGCATTGTTTCCTTGGTGGACAAGCTTGATTTCATATTTTGCTTAATTTTGTGGAAAAAGATATTGTTTTGGTGTGTTTTTGTGTGTGTGCAGAATCACTTGCCAAAGCAAGGCTGGAACCAGTTGCCAGGGAAATGCATGAAGGAGATGTCGAGCTAGTTGCCAGGGCAATTGTCAATAAGGGATAAGATGATATGGCAGTCGAAATTGATGACTAGATAATCCCAAGATGACGTAGAGCAAAGTTAAATCCCAAAGGAGTTTGATTTCCATGAAAAGGTCAAAGAGAAATTAAATCCCAAAAAGATATGAGAAGATCTAGAAGGAATTTAAATATAATAAAGAATTATATTCTTTTAAAGTATTTAATTCCAACTTAACTTCCTCCTCAAGAAGGATTTTGACCTATCCATCTCCTATTTAAAGGAGACCAAGCCGTCAAACTCAAAGAGAGGAAGTGAGAGATTTCGACAAGAGCAAGGGGAGATTTCGACAAAGGTGTTGCGTGTGATAAGTGCTACGCAATTGTGCAAGTATACACGTCGCAAGTAATAAAGTGATATGAGTATCGAGTATCGTCTCCACAGGGATTGGTTTGGGCCACTTTGCTTAAGTTATCCTTTGTGAAAAGTAAAAACACAATTAAAGGATTATAGGAGTTTAACTAATAACTAAACTAGAAAGCAATAAAGTAAAAGAAAAGATGAGATCGAATGAGAGAGAGAGATAGGCAGGTTATCATGAGTTGAGGTGTGATAGCCGATTGGATCGTCTTGGTAAAAGAGTGCACGGGCAACTCAATTGCCGTGGCAACTTACACAACGGGTTGCCTTGGCAACTAATCGATGGTTGCCTGGGCAACTAGTTGGGCAACTACTTGGGCGTCGGGGCGCCACTTCAAGGTTCCGGCAGAGTGTTCTTCAATGGTTTCTTCTTATCCCTAAGTCGAAACTCTAGCTACTTGTGCATGCCTTGATAATACATCCCTGCGTGAATCAAGGGTGAACAACAACCATTCTTGCGCTCCTCTTAGCCGTTGAAACCCTTAACTTATTCCTAAGCCGGATTAATCTTCACCATCAATAGATTGAATAAAGACCATACTCATTCGTTTCTTGAATCTAACTCTCCCGATATTAGATAAATAGATGAAGTTACGAGATCCTCTCCCAATTCACTCGCAAACAAGAATAAGAACCAAGAATGAGTAAACCTTGAATTGAAAGTGCAAACTCTTATTACCTAAACAAAATCCAATTGTTTTTCACAACAACAAAACACAATAACCCCAACCAGTCAAGTTAGTTCATGGTTGGGTTCAAAAGATATATGTTGCGCGTAATAAGTGCTACGCAATTGTGCAAGTATACACGTCGCAAGTTATAGTATAAAAGATATCGTCTCCACAGGGATTGGTGCCACTTCAAGAATCTAGTCTCTTGCACTGTAAAAAGTAAAAACACAAGTGAAGGATTATAGAAGTTTTAACTAATAACTAATCTAGAAAGCAATTAAGTAAAAGAAAAGATGAATTCGAATGAGAGAGATAGGCTAGGTTATCGTGAGTTGAGGTGTGATAGCCGATTGGATTGTCTTGGTAAAAGAGTGCATGGGCAACTCAGTTGCCGTGGCGACTTGCACAACGGGGTTGCCTTGGCAACTAATTGATGGTTGCTTGGGCGACTAGTTGGGCAACTACTTGGGCGACTGGGCAGCAACTTCAAGGTTCGGCGGAGCGTTCTTCAATGGTTTCTTCTTATCCCTAAGTCGAAACTCTAGCTACTTGTGCATGCCTTGATAATACATCCCTGCGTGAATCAAGGGTGAACAACAACCAATCTTGCGCTCCTCTTAGCCGTTGAAATCCTTAACTTATTCCTAAGCCGGATTAATCTTCACCATCATTGGATTGCATAAAGATCATATTCATTCGTTTCTTGAATCTAACTCTCCCGATATTAGATAAATGGATGAAATCACGAGATCCTCTCCCAATTCACTCAAACAATAATAAGAATCAAGAATGAATAAACCTTGAAATAGAAAAGTGCAAACTCTTATTACCTAAACAAAAACCAATAGTTTCTCACAACCACAAAACACAATAACCATAGCCAAGTAAATTTAGTTCATGGCTAGGTTCCAAAGAAACACAAGATAATTAATCCCTAGCATGAACCCAATCGAACAAAGATGAAGGAAGAGGCTTGTCGAAATCCTCCTTGCCCTTGATGCTTGTCGAAAATTCTCTCCTCTTGCCCTACTTGGACTTGCCGAAATTTCCCTCTTGCTCTCTCTATTCATCTTGTCGAAATCTCCTTGGTATTTATAGGGCTAGGCCAAAGTCCTTCTTTGAGGAGGAGTTTGAGTTGGAATTAAATTATCTTTAAAGAATATAATTCTTTATTATAATTTTATTCCTATTAGAACTTCTCCTATTCTCTTGGAATTTAATTCTTCTTTAATCTCTGCATGGCAATCAAATTCCTTTGGGCTTGGACCTTGCTCCATGTCATCTTGGGCTTGTAAAATCATGAATTTCGACATCCATATTGCTTTTGGTCTTTGTCGACAAATGCCATGGCAACTGGCTCGACGTCTCCTTCATGCACTGCCCTGGCAATTAGCTCGGCATTGCTTTGGCAAGTGATCCTGCACATACATACACAAAAACACACCAAAGCAGCATCTATTTCCACAAAAATCACCAAGTTATGTAATCAAGCTCAACGATTGAAGGAAACATGGATTAATGCATGAATGGCTAACTATGCAACTAATATGAGCCTAAGTCTAACAATAATATGAGTAAAAAGGGTAAGAAAAATAGTACTTTTGAACACTTATCACACCCCCAAACTCGAACTATTGCTTGTCCTCAAGCAATGCAAACTCATAATTACCCGCCAAGACTTCAAATTTTCACAAACTTAGCTTTGAACTTGATTTCAATTCTCGAACGGGGCACAAAGTATGATTGGCTTTTTATTTTTTAAAAACGAGGAATTACTCAGAATCAAACTATAATGCTTGTGAGTGTGTGCGGAGTTGTGTGCAAGTTGATTTTTCGGATTCTATGCAAACAATAGGTTTTCAAATTACTTTATTGGGTTCTTTTTAACATGTTTTAACTAGAGCCAATTTCGGGCACCTCTAGTGTTTTATTTTTAGTTTTCTTAAGTTAATTTAATCGACTAGAGCCGGTTCGGGCACCTCTAGTTAACCGAAAAAATTTTAACGCCTCCTAGAGCCAGTTTCGGGCACCTCTAGTGATCAATTTTTAGCACATGCTAGAGCCAATTTCGGGCACCTCTAGCATTCATCCAATTTTTATTCTAATCCCCCAATTAGTTAATTATCAACCTAAGTTTACTAGAACTCCTTAAATCAATCAAACCACAACAGTGTTTCATCAAATTTAGCATCATAGTAAAATTCTAAGTTTTTCATGGTTATCCTAGAATAAAAATTCTATCAATTAAGTGCATTGGTAAAGTCATCATTGAATATTCATCAAATCTAAGCAATTCTTGTTCCAATTAAAGGCATGGCAAGCAATTTATGTATCCTAAATGTAATGCTTAAGATTAATGTAACTAAACATGGTAATTACTAATAACAATCCCCCCCAAACTCGAGTGAGGCATTGTCCTCAATGCAAGCATAAAAATAACGAAAAATAAAAATAAAATGCATACGAGGACTTACTTGAGAGTTCGTCATCGTAGATGATTAGTTTCCTTCTAGTTGGCGTCTTGATTTTCTTGCTTGAATGCAATGGTTGTTTTCTTGTTGCGGGATGTCTTCAGCTTTGGTTGCCGTGGCATCTTCAGGGTTGGTTGCCGTGGCATCAGCTTGTGCATGCATGAAGTAAGTTGTCGCGGCATCTTCTTCATTGGTTTCGGGCAATGATCTTGGTGATAAATTTCCTTAGCAAAATAGTTGTGAGTCTTGTTGTGAAAAAGAAAATAAAGAAAACCTGAAAACTAAAGATAATGAAGAAAAAATAAAATATCTCCTAAAATTAAAAATAAAAATAAAAGAAAAGAAAAAGGAAATCTTGAGAGGAGAGCATGCTCATGCATCTCCTAAGTTGACCACTTCCTTGTTACGTTCCACATGGGCACCATTGTAGTGCTTCAATCTTTGTCCATTAACTTTGAATTCATGGTTGTCGAGATGGACTTGATTATCACAAGCACCATGGGAGAATGGTTTGACGACTTCAAATGGTCCCGACCATCTTGATTTCAGCTTTCGGGAAAAGTTTTAGCCGAGAATTGAATAGGAGAACTAGTTGCCTGGGCGTGAATTGCCGTGGCAATAGTTTCTTGTCATGCCATCGCTTTGTTTTCTCCTTGTATATTCGTGCATTGTTATAGGCGAGTGCACGAAATTCTTCTATCTCATTGAGATCCATCAAGCGCTTTTGTCCGCACTTTCCCAATCCATATTCACGGTCTTGATTGCCCAAGACGCCTTGTGCTCGATTTCCACCGGTAGATGACATGTTTTACCATAGACAAGCCGGAAGGGGACATACCTAATGGTGTTTTGAATGCAGTGCGATATGCCCAAAGTCGTCATCTAGTCTTAATGACCAATCCTTCCTTGAGGATTTACAACTTTCTCGAGTATTCCCTTCAACTCCCGGTTGGAAATTTACGCTTGCCCGTTGGTTTGTGGGTGATATGCCGTGGCGATCTTGTGTGATATGCCGAGCGTTGCAACATCTTGGCAATTAGTCCATTGTCAAAATGCTTGCCCCGTCGCTGATAATTGCTCTCGGCATCCCAAACCGTGTAAATATGTTTTTTGCAGGAATCGTTGCACGATCTTGGAATCGTCGTTGGGAACCGCAGCTGCCTCTACCCATTTAGACACATAGTCGACGGCGAGTAAGATGTAGAGGTTGCGAATGAAGATGGGAAAGGTCCCATAAAATCGATCCCCATACATCGAGCAGTTCCACCTCGATGATGTTCGAGTGGCATCTCATGTCGCCTAGAGATATTGCCCGTCTTCCGCAACGATCACATTGCTTGTAAAAGTCTTGGGCATCTTTGTACAATGTTGGCCAATACAACCCGGATTGCAAGACTTTGGTCATGATACGAGTTCCTCCAAAATGTCCTCCATATGGTGAAGAATGGCATTGTCGGAGTACATCATTGTTCTTCTTCTTGAGGGACACATCGGCGTATAACCTGATCTGCACATTGTTTAAACAAAAGAGGCTCGTCCCAAAAGTAATGCTTAGCATTATGGCGGAACCGCTTCTTCCCTTGGTGAGTAATGCCATACGGAAAAATACCACAAACAAGGAAGTTAACTAAATCTGCGTACCAAGGTATTGCGGGGCATGTCTTTGTCGTAGTGTCTCGCTCCCAAAATTGCTGAGGCGTGCTCGTCAAAAGTCTGCTGCGGCGTCAAGAGTTGCCGAGGCGTGTGCTTCCATGGTTTCGAGGCGTCATGGGCTGCCGAGGCGTCAAGGGTTTCCGAGGCGATTAGAATTTGTTCATCCGGGAATGCATCACATATCTCTAGATCCGCGTCCTCCTCCCTATTGCGTTCCAAACGTGATAAGTGATCGCCACTTGATTTTTGTTCCTTTCTGTCCTTAATTTCAATATCAAATTCTTGTAAAAGTAATATCCAACGAATCAAACGAGGTTTAGCATCCTTTTTAGCAAATAAGTATTTGATTGCGAATGGTCCGTATGAACAATTACCTTTGTACCAATTAAATAAGATCGGAACTTGTCAAATGCGAAAACTACTGACTAGTAACTCTTTCTCCGTTGTTGTGTAATTCACTTGAGCATCGTTAAGAGTTTTACTAGCGTAGTATGTCACATGGAAGGTCTTACCTGCGTTGGCCTAGAACTGCTCTACCGCGAAATCACTTGCATCACACATGAGCTCAAAAGGTAGCGTCAATCTGGTGGAACAACAATGGGTGCCGAGGCAAGCTTTTTCTTTAGGGTTTCAAATGCTTGAGTGCAAGAATTATCAAAATC